>JAKCPI010023813.1:0-18927 GCA_023213315.1 Euborellia annulipes | reverse complement strand
ACAGGAGTCTTTAAAAAAAAAAATGCAAATATAAACAAAATACATTTGTTCACTCACTCGTTTTTCTACTTTTATTTATTGTAGCCTTGAGGATGGTCGCAAATCTGACCGAAACATAGGCTTAAAGTGACTAATAAACGAAATAAACGTAACTGCAATCGCTCTTTTCTTTATTCCTTACTAAAAAAAATAAATATATAGGGCCTACTGTGATAAGTTAAAAACCCTAAAATATCCGCGGTAGCCCAAAAGGGGCAAAATTAAAAAAAAGGTTAAATTATGAAAATCTGAGTTTAGTTTTCTATTAGACAAGTGTCGTTTGTGATTGAGGCCATTGGCTTTTAGTGTTTATGTGTTGACGATATTAATAATAAAACAAAAGACAAAACTCATTATTAATCACTTAAATATAATACCAAGGCAAAAAAAAAAAAAAACATACATTTCCATTTATTTGTATTGGCTAAGCGAATTTTGATACATCTCACACACACTATGAAAATGAAAAGGGTTTTTTTGCACACGTTCCTTTTACTAATGACGAAATAATAAAGAGAATTCCAGAGAGATTGTATTATTTTGCATTGATTCCCCCATCCCCCAAACCATTGGCCAGTTCTAAATTAAAATCCAATTTGTCCCCGATATGATAAAGTGATATTAAAAAAAAAGGAAAGAAAATAGCATAGCGAACCAAATGGGATTTAATGAATCATACATATTATAGCATCAGCTGTTGCTTTCACAGACACACACACACACGCTGTACACATACACATACAAGGACAGTCATATACATACAAATATCTTCCGCTCGAGAAATTAAAAATAATAGAAAAAAAAGCGTTGGGATCTTTTAATAAAATATTAATAGGTTAGCATAATATGTAGATGTCTATCTATATGTATATTTATATGTCTGTGTGTGTGTGTGCAATATGGTAATCATTCAAGTTAGTAGGGCGAGTCATAAAGGGCATCTGTTCGGGGATGAAAAAAAAAAAAAACAGAAGCCTAGGGAAATTTATTTTTATAAAAAAAAAAAAATAAATAAATAAAAAATTACAAATATACTAAAGGATCACTTTATTTAAATAATAGTATTTTTCTCTCACTCGTAGGTAATTTGTTTTAGAAAGTTTTTGTTATAGTCCGGCCGTTTTAGGAATTCCCAGAAAGAGTGATGGACGTGGTTTTTCCTTCTTTGTCGGGGATAAATTTTAGATGAGTTTTAGAAGGGACATTTCAGCTATTCTGATTATAAAAATAATTGACTTTGTTAATAAACTACGCTTTTAAATAACGGTGCCCTCGGGCTTGGCGTAGTTGGTAGCAGCGCCTGTCTTGTATACAAAGGGTCTAGGGTCGGATCCCAGGCAGTCCGATGATTTTATTTAAGCCATTTGGATACCAAATCCGCGCTATAGCCTGTAAATAAAAGTCGTTTAAGAAAAATATAATTTGCTTGTTTTTGTTAGATTGAGCATATCGCACCCCCTGGACTCGAACCCGGACTACGCGACGGTGGCCAGTCCATAGCACTGTTAATATTAGACAAACGCGAGATAATCTGTTTTTTGAACAGGAAAAGGATAAAAATTGTCCCTTACCATGAAAGCGGGTAGTCTTGGTTCGAGTCCAGGGAATATGATGTACCCAAACTCACCTCGCAAATTTTTCTTTATTTATATTGACTACTATTTTATTAAAATAGTTTATAAACTTCCAGTAAAGTTTCGACCGTGAAAAAATTTTGTAAATTAAAAATTCTGGTGTGACTGATCGCACAGCACACAACATTTTCTTACCTAATTGGTAATTGAAAGTCCTGTGCTTTTTACATCAGATTTTTTTGAATCGACATATATTTAATTTCCGACAGTATTGTACATTAGAATCCCCCCCCCCGGGCCGGGGGGGGTCTAGATTATAAACTTAGAAAATGCCAACCATTTCTCCCATCTTTCCTATCGAATACAAGATTAAAGTGTGCTTCAAACATTTCAAAGAACATCTAAAAAATTATTGATTTGATAAATTTTGAGAAAATCAAAAAAAAAAAAAAAAAAAAAAAAAAAAAAAACTGAAAAAGTACATCAGTCAAGTACTAGTACTTTTTGGCCGATTTTGTTCAAAAGCTCTCCTGTTGACCCTCAGGGGCCGCCGGCGGTTTTTCGGAGGGGGGCGCCCCTCCAAAAAAATTAAAAAACTTTATTTTATTTTTATTATTATTAATATTTTTTTATTTTTTTTATTTTTTCACCGCGGGAGGGGGGGGGTGTGTGTGATTTTTTTTTTTTTTTTTTTTTTTTTTTTTTTTTTTTTATATTTTTTTTTTTATTTTTTTTATTTGGGGGGGGGGGAAGGGCGGGGTGCCCCCCTGCGGAGGCCCATGCTCAGTAGGGTACTTAATTTAAATATAAAATTTCAACCTCGTAGATATAGGTAAGAGAAAGTAAAAATACAAATAATACACTCGGTTATTTGTTTCAAATTATTTATGGGGGGTGATTATAAATCTACACTTAATTAACGTCATTCAGTTCACTTCTTAAGATGACACACCAGTGTCAAAAATGGTTTATAATCAGAGGCGTAACTACATTGACTGGCGCCCCCCCCCGCAAGAACAAGAATCACGCCCCCTTCAGGAGGGGGAGTATATAGAATTTTTTCGGGGCGGGGAGGGGGCGCAACGAATTATTTTTGCGCAACCAAATTGTTCCGCCACGTGGAAAAAATTTTTTCCCTCACATGAAAATCATTTTAACTTTTTTTTAGGGGCAAAATAATTTCTTCTGATGTAATTATGAATTATACGACTGTTTTTTCTTCATAATTCATAATAATGATATTATCGAGACTCCAAGTTCGTATTATGGTCTTAATAGAAATAGGTTTCCAAAAATTTTATTTCTCCTCCTCGAAACAATTCCATTCTTTTAAAACCACCTGACTGCCTTCATTTCATAGAGTTATCAAACAAAATCTTGTTAAGATTTATGTTCTTATTATAAAGTGATGTCTGACCGCCCTTGGTCTTTTTTATAATTCAACTAAAGAATGTCAACCAAATATAGAGTGGAATTAGTTTAATAAACCTTTTGAATGTTTCATTAACAAATTCCCTGAAGTCTGTAATTATAAACAAGTATCATTATATATAAAACTTAATTTCTATATTGATTTCAATTTTTAGACACCTGACTGAGTCATAAAAAGTTTTTCGTTTTATTCTGTCACAAGAAAATTGATTGACAAATAAATAATTAAAAAGACACCAATTATATAATTCATTAGTTCAAAGGAAAATCCTCCTAGCTCGGGTCTGGGTATAATAATAGAATTTATGTTTAGGAATACTTGTTAACTAACAAAAAAGATTATTCTTAAAGTTTAATTTAAAAGTTTCACTTAACAGTTAGTAAGAAATCGAAAATTGTTAGATGGGAATATTTTGGTATGGAAAATATTAGTGTTGATAATGTTAAAAAACGACGATTACCACAAACTACAGTATTTTAATTAATCAAAGATATGGAAGTGAAAGAATTTTCTTTATGGGTGAATATCTCAAAATCTATTTAAGATTTCGGAACAAAAAAAATCCCTCGGGCCGTGGTGTAGTTGGTAACATGCAGGCCTTCTATATCAAGGGTCGCGGGTTCGGATCCCAGGCAGTTCGATGATTTTATTTTATGACTTAAAATAAAAGCGTAAGGCGCTCATAGGTCTTTGGAAAGTCTTAAAAATTAAGTAATTCGCGTAGGTCTTCAATTAAAGCACCATATTAGTTTAGTTTATTTTGGTATAATTTTAATATAATGTATTGTCATCTGAATTATCCAGAATAAAAAATTTCAGACATCTAGCTTATTGGGATATCTTGAAAATTGACTAAAAATAGATGACCTTGAAAAAGCATTTAATAAATAAGAATTATTTTGACGTACAATTCCAAAAAATAAACCATTTTTCAAAAAGAATGGCAAGGCCAATTGAGTGTTTTCCATATTCCTAAAGTACTAAATTTTTACTTTCTCTTACCCTATATATAGAGAAAGTATTGGATTTAAGTCAAAAATTCCATGTCGAAATTTTGATGGATATACAGGTTTTGAGGTTCCCTGAGTTCAAAAAACTGGGTCCCCAAAATTGGTCTGTATGTGTGTTTGTTGACATTTTTGAGCATGAAGGATTTGAGCTAGGAGGTTGAAATTTTATATTTAAGTTAGGCACCCCCCCCCCCCCCCCCCCCGAACTTGTGAAAATAAGCTTTTAAACAAAATCGGCCAAAGAGTACTAGTACTTTACTGATGCACTTTTTCAGTTTTTTTTTTTTCGATTTTCTCAAAATCCGCTCCAACGATTTTGATTAAAATTCATAAATCATTTATTTTTTAAAATGTATAGTCTCATTTTGCCGTTGAAATCTTTTGAAGCACACTTTACTCTTGTACTTCATAGTAAAAATAGGAGAAATGGTTGCCATGGTAACAAAATATAAGTATTTTCTCATGTTTATAAATTTTACATCTTGAATTTTAATATACGTATCAATGGAAACTAAATATATCTCGACACAAAAAAATCTGGTGTGACAAGCACAGAACACAACTTTCGATTACCAGAAGTTAAGAGAAAGTTGTGTGCTGTGCGATCAGTCACTCCAGATTTTTTTAAAAGTAGATTAGTTAATTTATAAGAAATGAATTAAATAGAAACAAAATAAGGTCAACTTGTTTCTTTCTCACTCTCACTGTTATTAAAATGAATTATTAATCCCGTTTACTACTTTAATATTAATTTTAATTATTACGTTTAATGACATTAATTGGAAATATAGAGCTTTAAAGAGAATTACAATATTAAATGTGCAAATATTATCGTAAATCGTAAAGAGAGGAAGGGAGAAGGATTGATTATTTATTGTTCGAAAAGCAAATTCATTCCTATATTAACGTATTTATTAATAATATCATTAGAGTCTGAAACCGTTCATTATTATAGAAATAAATTATATTTTATGATTTGATAAATTCAGCAAACAGTGGAATTAAAATAATGGCCGAGAGGCTTAAAAATTTCCATCCACTTGCTACCATTCTTCGGTGGTAAAAAATAAATTGGGGTGGTGGTGTGGGTTGAAGGGACCCTGGTTCTAATAGGGAGCGATTTAAATGATTAATGAACGCTGCTTGGTGCTCAGCTACAGGCTGTTCATTAGTGTGGGCAAACAGTCTGGGGTCTGTCTCCTGGGACCCAGTACCTGAGTAAAAATACTTCCATGGGGGAATCATAATTAAAAAAACCTATAGGGTTTTCATTGATAGAAAGTGCGGTTAATAATAATTAATAATCGCAGAAAGTGCGATTATTGTTGCTGATGATGTTATATTAATATTAGTAAGAATTGTTTAATGATTTAAGCCATGACTGACGATTCGTCACTTTTGGGACTATCTACAGAATCTGGCTTGTCTTTGTGTGTCTCTATGAACAAAAATCTCAAGAAACAAAAGAGCTAGGAAGTTGAAACTATATATTCAAGATGGCACGTGACACGAAGCTTTTGAACAAAATCGACCAAAGACTTTACTGATGCACTTTTTCAGTTTTTTCGATTTTCTCAAAATCCGCTCCAACGATTTTGATTAAAAAATGTTGATAAGAGAAGTGGCTGTTCAACGAGTAGAATGACAGGCAGGAAGAGAGGATGTCAGCCAAAAGGAGAGCCTCTATCGAATAAAAATCTCCAATCAGAAGACATTTCGGGTTTAATTAAATAAATCCATCATCAGCTTTTAAAAGCTGAATCGAGCATAAATAATATTTGTAATACAACAACATAAAATATTTCTTAAATTATAAAAAACATCAGATCTTACATTATATGCAATCTCAAGGTGTACACCATTGAGATGCAGATAGAGATGTTATATATAAACATATACAAAATTATATAAAAATACAATATTTACATATACGATATCATATGCTCATCAGTAGGTCTCGGATTTCGCCCTATTTGCCTTTTTTTGATTTACGGCTTAAAATTTAGGCCAATATGATATGTATACGTTTCATGAAATTCTGAATAAAATAAGAGGCATTTGTTAGTGCCTATAATGCCTATTTTGGCCGATTTTGGGTTTTAAGTGCCTATTTCATCTATAAATGCCTTTTTTAGTGCCTATAGCCAATTTCAATTTTTTACGAGCTATACATAGCCAAAATTTAAAATTTTTTGAATTATCAAGAAAATATTTCAAGGGGGGGGGTAAAGGGGGTAATTACTCCCCCCCGAGATTTGAAAAAAATACATTTTTTTGAAAAAAAAAAAAATTTATTTTTAATGTAAAATTTTAAAAATTAGTACATAAAAATTTGATTTGTATTTACATTCTGGCAAACAAGTACAGAATGCACCTTTAAATTACCGAAATTAAGAAAAAATTGTGTGCTGTGCAACCAGTCACACCAGATTACCAAAAATAAGACACCAATTTTTAAAATATTTTATATTATTTCTTAATTTCTGCCTTTTAAGTGCCTTTTTAAGTGCCTATTTTTACAATAAATGCCTTTTTAAGTGCCTATTTTAAAGATTTTTAGTGCCTATAAATCCGAGCCCTACTCATCAGTCAATACGGCCATGTCTCAAATGTATATAAAACGTCTTCTGATTGGAGATTTTTATTCGATAGAGGTTCTCCTTTTGACTGACATCCTCTCTTCCTGCCTATCATTCTAATTTTGATTAAAATTCAAAAATCAATTATTTTTTAGTTGCACTTTAAAATGTATATTCTCATTTTGCCAGTGAAACCTTCTGAAGACCACTTTACTTTTGTATTTCATAGGAAAGATAGAAGAAATGGTTGCTATGGAAACAAAATATAAATATTTTCCCATACTCATAAATTTTCATCTTGAAATTCGAATGTACCGAACTGTCGGATACTATACAGTATATATATGCCGACACAAAAAATCAGGTGTGTCAAGCACAGAACACAACCAAAGATAAGAGGAAGTTGTGTGCTGTGCGATCAGTCACACCAGATTTTTACTTTATCTAAGTAGAGTGAAGGGGAGGAATTCGTTACCCTTCCCCTATACAAATTTCTTAATACGCCACTGGACCAAATAACTTTTATTTATTTATTTACACCGATGATCCCATATAGACATTCTGTCCAATTACATGGGATTGCAAAACATACAAAAAAAAAAATGAACTGTTATGTACCACTATTAGATTAGAAGTAAACAAAAAATAATATACATTTTTGTAAACGCACCCTAATTTGTATTGATGTATATTATTGTATAAGATTATATTGATATATGGTGGGGGAGGAGAGTCGAAATATCTGTTATTAAATAATAGATATATAATTGACAAAATTTAAATTTTAAAAACACAATTTTTTTTTTTTTTTTTGAAGGCTCAAAATCAATTGTGTTTTTATTTTTCCATCAGATTTACGTTCAATTTTGCTTTGAAATCAGAAGTAAATCAATATTATTAATCGAGAGAGAGAGAGAGTAGGGTGTAAATGAGCTTGTGTGTGACGGGATTGAGGTATTTATTCCTGGCCAGAGGCTATTAATATTGGCCGGATTGTCTAGGTGTGCCGGCAAAGGGCCGTCAACCCTTAGGCCCTTGTCGCCTTGACAGGCTCAAGGGCTTTTGACCCTTCAGCTTGCTTGCTCTATTATATACATATTAAACCAAAAGGCTTGGCAGATATGCACAGTGACAGCCGCCAGCTAACAGGTGAGAAGGGACACCGTTTAACTTGAGCCCTTATCGATCTCGCCATTCCCTTTGTCACCTTCATTATTATTTAAAAAAAAAAAAAAAATATATAATTTCCAAGTTTTCATCAACTAACGAAGATGGCCCGATAATGATGATGCTGTCTCAAGCCCTGGATTTATTCTCGTAACAGAAAACGAAGGCAATTATGAATAGTGTTAATTAAATTTTAATTACACTTGCTGTTACGATTCATTTAATATTCTTAATTGAATTAATTATAAGTTTCAGGCCGAGATTAAGCTCAAGAAATGCAATCGATTCTATTCTTATTTTAAAGTAGAGATGGGGAAAGGGAATTAATTATTAATTAAATGTATAAATGGAAATAAGGGGTTAATTTAGAAATACAAAAAAGCTATGCGGTATTTCTATGATAAAAAAATTTCTCAGTTCAAGAAGGATTAGTTATAATTAGGTTTGTTGGATTATAGCTCCCTGGGCGCCCGAGAGCGTCCGGCGCATGCGCTTTAAGGAAAAGCGTATTGCTTTTCGTTACTGCGCATGTGATCTTCTTCACTACGCATGCGCCGGACGCCCTCGGGCGCCCAAGGAGCTATAATCGAACAAACCTAATATTTTTTAATTTTCAGTACATAAAAACAATACAATTTTTTAAAAAAATCATATTTATTTCTAAAGGGTTAACAAACCAATGCTGCTACGTCTCTAATATTTTTTTTTTTTTTTTTAACAAAAACAAGACTTTAAAAAAAACTCTAAACCTCAATCGAACACAAAATATTCATTCTCAAAGGCCTAAACCCAGATACACATGTTGGGAATGAAAGGTTTTGTTTTACTAATGAAAATATTTAACAGTATAACCTCAAAAGCATTTGTAGATGATAATTTCAAAATTAATTCTAAATCTAAATTGAAGAAAGAAGAGGAAAAATATTTAGTTTTTTTTTTTTTTTTTTTTTTTTTTTTTTTGCGGTTTTTTTTTTTATATATATTTATTTTTTATTTATTTATGTATTTTGTCCCGGGGGGGGTCGTGGTTTTTTTTTTGGGGGCCCCCCCTCCCCCTTTTTCCCCCCCCTTGGGGGTTCTTAAAAAATTATGATCTTGGTGGGTGTTGTTCCTTCTTCTTGCCAGGCCCGCCGGTTATTTACGAGTAAATTGCAAGGAATAGTGGCTGAATGTATAATTAAAGTCAGGAAATCAAAGCAGCCAAAGAAAAATAAAGAAAACAATTTTTTTTTATTTTTTTTTTGCTATTAAGCAGAGAAGAAAATATGTCTTGTTTGGGCAAGAGGCCACATCGGCATCAAAGGGAATGAAAGAGTGGATGAGGAAGCAAAGAAGGCGAAAGATCTGGATGGAAACTCGAATTTTTAAACAAAAATGTGCCATTCAACATTTTGAGGAATTTTGTTGACAAGCGTCAGCCCTGATGATGGTCGTATATCTAACCGAAACGTCGGCTTGAAGCGATAAATAAACGAAATAAACTTAGCTGCAATCGCTCTTTTCTTTCTTCCTTACTACAAGATCTACTCAGCTATCCACCTCACTCTAAACAAAAATTGTTTCCTAATACCCTCGGGCTTGGTATAGGGGTAAGCGTGCTGGCCTTGTATACCAAGGGTCGCGGGTTCGGATCCCAGGCAGTTCGATTTATTTAAGCCATTTGGTATCCAAATGTCGTGAGTGTGAATTAGAAAGAAGTATGAGTTAAAAAAAAAATAATAATAATAATAATGAGTCAAGACCATCTTCCTTCAGGGAGGAGGGTAGAAATAAATTTTATTTTTTATTTGTCTATAAGAAAAAAATTTTTCTACCTCAAGTAGCTTGAGGGGGGGGGGGATGTTAATCTAAAAACAAATCCTGGCCAAGCTACTGCTCATCTCCCTTCCAAAAAAAGAAAAAAAAATTTAATTATAAAAAATACACATAAATAACATTGGGGACATATTTATAGATTATCCATTTTGCACGTTTCTTGCATAGTTATTTTATTCTTTATATCGATGGGGAATTTTTGTTTTTAAAAGTTTCCTCGAAAATTATTACGGGTTTTTTTTTTTTAAAGAATCAATGAGTCACTTATTTGATGTTTTCTTTTATCTCCACTAGGCATAATAATATATGGCTCTTATTATATTCACACATAAAGAAGACAAATTTGTGCCCGACAGGGTTGATGACCTGACTGTTAAAATTTCACTGAGAGGTTTCTAACCGAGTCTCTTCAGTTCACTTTGAAGGTTTCTCTGAGTTCGATTACAAAAACATGAAAACTTTGTTTTAATAAAATATAATAATTTAAGAAAGTGTTGTGTGGTTATAAATTGGAATTCGGTCCTTAAACAAGGTATGTTTTTAATATTTATAATCTAATTCTCAAAATAGATCAAAATTACTTATATTTTAATGAGAGGATTGGAAATGAAATATAAACTGAAATAGCTTCTGTCAAAATGCATTAAAATTTTTGCGATCATTTATTCCCCAAAATTAAAACAAAAAATCTGGTGTGACTGGTCGCACATCCTTCGGTAATCGAAAGTTGTGTTCTGTCCTTGTCACACCAGATTTTTTGTGTCGACATGTATTTAGTTTCCGACAGTACAGTACATTCGATTTTCAAGATGTAAAATTTATAAGTATGGCGAAATATTTATATTTTGTTACCATTTCTCCTATCTTTTCTATGGAAGTACAAGAGTAAAGTGGTCTTCAGAAGATTTCAATGGCAAAATGAGAATATACATTTTAAAGAGAATCTAAAAAATAATTGATTTTTGAATTAAAAAAAAATCGTTGTAGCGAATTTTGAGAAAATCGAAAAAAACTGAAAAAGAGCATCAGTAAAGTACTAGTACTCTTTGGCCGATTTTGTTCAAAAGCTTTATGTCACGTCCCAGGGGGGTGCCTAACTTAAATATAATATTTCAACCTCCTAGCTCTTTTCGTTCTTGAGATATTTTGTTCACAGACACACACACACACACACCACAGACAGACCATGTCGCGAAAACCACTTTTTTGGATTCAGGGGATCTCAAAACGTGTATATCCATCAAAATCTCGACATCGAATTTTTGACATGAATCTAATACTTTCTCTCTATATATATTAACATATATATAGAGGTAAAAGAAAGTAAAAATATTCGAGTATAAAAATTAATTTTATATTATTGGAGTTTTTAAATTCACAAAGAATTTATCGAAAATATTATAGAAAATATCGTCTGTTATATTTACATGAACTAATTTATTTTGTTTCATAAAAAATTATTTCGAATCTCACTACAAAAAATTAATTCAATTTCGAGGTATAGATTTTTTGTAAAGTAATAATATGAATTGGAAACACAGACAGACCATGTCGCGAAAACCACTTTTTTGGATTCAGGGGACTTCAAAAAGTGAATACCCACCAAAATCTCGACATCGAATTTTTGACTTGAAGCCAATACTTTCTCTCTGTATATTAACATATATAGTGGTAAGGAAAAGTAAAAATGATAAGAATTTTGTAAAAGAAATTTAAAATTTTTAAAAATATAAAAAGTTCCGGGAATCGAACCCGAGTCTTTTGGGTGAAAGCCAGAATAAAAGGAATAGAGATAAAACTTATTTTATATTTAATAATTTCTTAATTTATATAAATAAATAAATTTAATAAAAAATAAAATAAATTGAAGAGTGAAGTTAGCAACGAGATCTGGTATGGTCAAGTGGCTAGGATACCAGGATGCTCGGGTTTGATTCCCGGTACCGGAATTTTTTTTTTTTTTTCATAAACTCAATACATTTATAAATTATTTTTGAGATATAAATATATAGTTGGGGAAATAGCAACCTATATACGTATAACAAAGACATTCAATTTGAAAGCAATATTTTCTTAATATACCTACTGTATTTTATGAGTATATGTTTAATCAATTTCAACTTTTATAAATAATATAACAAGGACAATCGATCAATGAGAAAAGATTTACAAATAAAGTAATAATCGTAAAATATTTGAAGAAAAGCGATGGGGAGGTGAAATACTAGTGTATTATTCAAAGAAACATTATTTATTTTAAGGTTATATCAAAATAGCATGTTTTTACGGATTTTCCAATTTTTTTTTTTTTTATTTATATCAAATTATATATTCATTTGAGCTAAAAACTTTGTGATATAGCCTATATAAGATAAGATAAATAGTTTTTATTCATAAAAGTTCCAAAGAGGTTAAAATATTCATAAACAATTCAAGAAAAAAAATAGACAAGACACTCAGAAATAATTCATAAAGGAAAGAAAGCCTTAATTTGGGTTTAAAATGCATACCTCCCCCCTCCAAATTATATTCTCAATTTTTAAATTAAATATTGATAAGGATTATAATGAAATTAAATTAAAATTACTTTTTTTCTAAATAAAAAAAAAAAATTCCGGTACCGGGAATCGAACCCGAGCCTCCTGGGTGAGAGCCAGGTATCCTAGCCACTAGACCATACCGGATTGATTTTTGTTATTGCTAACTTCATACTAATAAAATATTTTTTTTTTTAATAGAAAGAACATATTTAATTAAATTATGAATTATGATAATAATAATTATTAGAAATAAATAATAATATCTTTAATCATTTTATTTAATTTAATGTTTCAAAATAATTGAAATAAAATTTGGAACTATTGAGAAAGAATGAAAACTGAGTAAAATTATAATTCTATCTCCGGTATGGTCTAGTGGCTAGGATACCTGGCTTTCACCCAGGAGGCTCGGGTTCGATTCCCGGTACCGGAATTTTTTTTTTTAATCTTTATTTTCTCTTAGGAATACTGTTTAAATAAATACATATATATAATGTATATAATAGAGTCATAAACTATTATATAAATATTTCTTCTTTTGAATAATACCTTTTAAAGATAAAAAAAAAATTCCGGTACCGGGAATCGAACCCGAGCCTCCTGGGTGAGAGCCAGGTATCCTAGCCACTAGACCATACCGGATTGATTTTTCTTATTGCTAACTTCATACTAATAAAATATTTTTTTTTTTAATAGAAAGAACATATTTAATTAAATTATGAATTATGATAATAATAATTATTAGAAATAAATAATAATATCTTTAATCATTTAATTTAATTTAATGAAATAAATAAAAAAAGTTTATTTATATAACATTTCACAATGAGTTTCAAAAGAGTTAGGTTATAAATATGGATCCGGTATGGTCTAGTGGCTAGGATACCTGGCTTTCACCCAGGAGGCTCGGGTTCGATTCCCGGTACCGGAATTTTTTTTTTTTTTTTTTTAATAAAAGAAAAATTGTATTATTGTTTTTGTAAAAAATATTAAAATAAACAAAATTTAATCCAAACAATTTATTTTCTAAGCACACAACGCGGATTTAAATAAATATATTCAATTTCTATTGATTTTTAAAGAACAAAATAGGATTAAATATAATAAATCTCGACTGTCAAAATATTCACTTTTTTTTAAGAGAGGGTGTTCACCTAAATTAAACGTCATCTGTCGGAGGATTAACCGAGTTAGTGTTTGTTGTTGAAAGTATTTATTTATAATTTGCCGTTAAATTTTCTCCCCAGGCTCACGAAATAAAGGGGGATAGGCAGGTGTCCCTTAAAATCCTCCAACCCATACCTCCTTCAACATTTCCGTTTTAAAGATTAAATAGAGCAACCATTCCACATGAAGAGAGAGAGAGAGAGAGAGAGAAGTTCCTTTGCAACTGTTGGTGCTTTTAAAGACTAATGGTCCAAACTCTCTCTCTAATGCATGGTAAGGTTCATTCCAATTGAACCCATGAAAGAGGGTATGGTCATTAATCATTTTAAATCGCATGTTATTACACGCTAAAACTAATTGATACCGTTAAAGGTTCCGATTCAATTCGCATCTTCCTCACTCACTCTACATTAGAGAAAGCAAAAAAATAATAAATCCGAAAATAGTTTACTTTACGTCTTGCTCAGGGCCCCACAACTTGTGGGTACGTGGATGGCGACCACGAGCTGCCCGAGCTGGGACAGGCAGTCCTTCAGTTCTTTGTATGTCTTTATCTTCCTTTCTCTTTTCAACAGGCGTCAAACCGTACGACGGGCCGGCCTGTCCTATTTCTTCCGCATGATAGGGTTGGAGGGAAAACGTGCGGTCCGCCGACCCCGCATCGCGGGAATAAGGCAATGACAGAGGAAGAAGAGTCTAACCTTTACGTAATTCAACTAAAACTCTACATTTTAATAATTAATTAAACCTACTTAAAAACAAAAGGTAAAAAACATCCTGTGTTTTTGTTTAGGTCATAGTTTCGTGGCTAATCGGATAAGCTGCGGATTACGAATCTAGAGTTGCTATACAACTCGGGTTCAAATCCCACTTGCCATGAAAATTTTCAAACTTCCATGTCTCCTTTGTCTCTCTGTAATTGAGTTAATCTCTTTGAGAGATGAGAAAATAAAAAAAAAAAAAATTAATTATAATACCCTAATATTACATAATGGCGACTACCCCTACTTCTAATTCCAACTCTTCTTTTCTATGCAGTCATTAGTGTCAGATCTGACACGTTGTGGTCACTCTGAGGAGTAACTTTTATGGGAATTTTACTGAGGTGGGTTCCCGTTTCTTCCCTCAGGAGGAGGCATTTTAAATAGAGTTGGATAACTGCCATGAGGTGGCACTCGAGTCTTCAACTCAGAATTATAAATAAGCTTAACTGCTTTATCCCTTCGGCTAGTCGCCTCCTCTGATAGACTATTACGTAAGGTATTATATATTTATCATAGGGTTTTGCGTTGTGCTTTTGTTTCTGAATGTTTCTTAGAAGGTAGACCGCCAAAATGACGCACCACATTACTTGTTTTGCCTGAGTTTTCTTAACTATTGTTCATAAAGGATGGTTTGTGACACTCAATAAAAGACCCAGAGGATCTTGTAAGCCGACACAAACAGTGCCTGTCTAGTGGTGAGTCATTTAGACCTTTACCTTCTAAGAACTTTCAGAATAACAAAGCACGCAAAGGTCGATGTTCCCCATTCAAGTTAGTATCCTGGATGATTGGCATCCCAAATGACCAACTTATTCATTTATTTTTAGACTAATTTCTCCAGTGATCCTCTATCACAGCGATTTCCAACCAAAGATCAATATAGACATTGTTTCAATTATTCAAATATTTTTATTTTTTTTTTTTTAACACTCACACTTTTTTCTCATTCACACTCACATTCACACACACATACACACAGTCTTTTCGGCAACTTAGGCCATTTAAGACTTTTATGATATCCGTTATAGAGATTAATATACATATTAGGGGTCCAGGCATTCTTATTTAAGCCATTTGGTATCCAAACTGGTCCCATGCCCCCCCCCAGCCAAATTCTCTAGTTACGCCCATGCCTACTTCCCAACATCCAAATATGTACCAATTAATAATTATTTGGACCCTGTTATGCATTAGTGTGTCAAGCGCCAAAAAAATTAAAAAATTGAGTTAAGCACGGAATATTGTTTCAAATGCTATAATTAATAGTATTTTTTATGAAATATGTCCTAAAAAAAATTTATATTTAATGTTACTTGCACAATTGACAAAAAAAAAATTATATATAATCCAATCAAAACAAAAAACTTTAATGTTAATTTTCTCAAAACTCGGTAGCTGTCGCTTGACACACTAATGCGTAACAGGGTCCATTTATTCTTGTATAAAAAACAGTAGAGTATAAAAAACAACGGTTCTATAGCCAATATTAAAAATATTTTCTTTGACAATCAACTATGTTTTAGTAATTTTGAAATTAATAATTATCATTGTAGATTTTTAAGTAGAGATTGAAAGATGAGCTGTAACAAAAAAAAAAAAAAAGTTAAAATATTGCATGAGTACGTGAATAAAAATAACGTTCCTCTCCACTATGTGGTTAGCCTAAATAAATTGTAGCAATAAAATTCCAAGTGGAATGGGATTAAAAATTTGCACGCCTAGAGAAGTGGGTTGAAATAAAAAAAAACGAGCAACCCCCCCCCCCCCCCTCCTCCCCCCGTGACAGTGAATACAGATAAAAATAGGTTTAAGATTAAATCGGTACAGGAAAGGGGAAGGATAAATAGGAGCAGAGATGTGGGCAGGCCTCCGGCTAATCCTGACGCGAGGGCATTAAAGCAACCATCAATTAGGCACGATATATAGGGTGGCCAAAGGGTGGGGCTACTCTTGCTCCTGCTGCCTGCCTGCTACTGCCCAGTGGTCTCGGATTAACGAACCCTACTTTAATTTAATTTCCAATAGACCCCTTCCTTTTTGCATGCGTCCATTCATTCATTCCAAACTCTTTGGGAAATAATTGTACATTTTTTTAAATAAATAACGACTCTATTTTGGAGTTTTTATTCAATGAAGAAAGTGAAAGAATGTCCAATTTTTAGTTAAACAATTTTGAAGAGGCATTACTTATAAAATTATTAAAAATTAAGTAATCAAATTTCGAAATAGTTAGTAAAAAGTTTAATATCAATTTTTGAAACATTATACCGATGAAAATAAACCCCCCCCTCCCTCCCGTGGCCGACATGTTCAATATTGATAATTTTAAAGCCAAGGGACGCGGGTTCGAGTCCCAGGAAGTCGGATGAATATTTATTTAAATCATGCTAAATGGTATAAATAAATGTACCTGGACCCCTAAATATATATCAATATTAATAGTATGAATATTGTTAAAGTTGATATGGCCTAAGATGCCGAAAATAATTAAAAAAAAAAACAAAAAATACTTTTCTTCTGAGTTAGGGAGCGTACAAGTATTACGTAACACAATTTGGGGGGAGGGGAGGAGGGGTCTCGTAAAACGCCGTTACAAGGAGGGGAGGGGGGGTTGAACAACCCGTTACGTAACTGGTATTTTAGCGACTTTCCGATACTTTGCGCAACATAATTGTGATTTTTAGATAAAAATGGCCACTTGAGCGTTACGTAACGGCTAGGGGGCAGGGGGTCAAAAATCTTCAAAAATTGCGTTACGTAATACTTGTACACTCCCTTATACATATATAGGCCTAATATTTCTCAATACTAATATAAGGTCTAATCATATTATAATTAATAAAAAAATCCATTGCTCTCAAAATATGAAATATTATAGCAGTCATAAAGGTGATTCACCTTATTACCAGGACCTGACATGACTTGAGTTGAGTCCCCACCTATGTATTTTTTTTTTTTTGTCAACCCAACCTTATGTATGTTTCACTTTCTTCCACATAAATTTTCTTTTTTTAGTTTGGGAGTTTTACGTATAATAATAAATTTATGGTGTACAAGAAATATTTTTTGTAATACCAATTAAGTTAATTTAATTTTGATTTAATACTTTGTTTAAATAATCAAAATTTCCTCAAAATTTTAGGCTATTTATCTATTTGCAAATAATGATTAGTTATAGAGTGTGTGACGCTTTAATGTTGAGTTACTCTCTCTATTATCTATCTGATTGGAAATTTTAATAATGTTTACATAAATCTAGAAAATTAGAAATTAGATTAGTTAAAATGGATAAGAGTAGAAATTACATTGCAATCAAATGATAAACAACACAGTCAGCGACAACAGAAACGGGGCGCAAATAATAATAGATAACAGGGAGGGAGAGAGAGTGGGGGAATTATTTATTCTAATTTCTATTCACATGGAATTAATTCATTCATTTGTTTTGTCATTGAATGCTAATTTTAAAATAATATAGCGATATATATCTAGAGCAATTTTAATTTGTCACAGAATATAAAAATAAATACTATTTAAAATAACTCCGGCAAGTTATACATAGAAAAAGAGGAGGGAGTTATTTTTATCGATCCGGTATGGTCTAGTGGCTAGGATACCTGGCTTTCACCCAGGAGGCTCGGGTTCGATTCCCGGTACCGGAATGTTTTTTTTTTTTATTTTTATTTTCTCTTACCATATAAAATAGTGTGTAAAAATATAATACATTCATATATAGAGATACAAACTTTTATATAAATATTTTTTCTTTTGAATAATATCTTTTTAAAATAAAAAAAAATTCCGGTACCGGGAATCGAACCCGAGCCTCCTGGGTGAAAGCCAGGTATCCTAGCCACTAGACCATACCGGATCTCATTTTTTGGAACATTTGATAGATTTAATAGACTTTTCGGGCATTAATCTCAACCTTCCTCCGGACCAGATCTTCATGTTTATTTTAAAAATATGAAAATCATAGACATGTTAAAATTTTTAAATATCGTATTTACGAGATAAGTGTCACAAATTGTACTACCATAGCATGATTTTTATAGATAACAAACTAATTGTTGCCTATGTGCTTATTTCGTAAGTCTATATTTAAAATTTTAAAATGTACTATTTGTGTTTTTCAAATACATTGTGTCATTTTTTAAAATAAACACGTTTATTAGATCTTGAGAAGGTCACGATTAACGACGAAAAAATCTGGTGTGACTGGTCGCACAACACAAGTATTACTACCCTCGGTAATTGAAAGTTGTGTTTTGTGCTTGTCACTCCAGATTTTTTGTGTCGACATGTATTTAGTTTCCGACACTACGGTACATTTGAATTTCAAGATGTAAATTTTATAAGTTTGAGAAAAAAATTATATTTTGTTACCATGGCAACCATTTCCTCCTATCTTTTTTATGGAGTGCAAGAGTAAAGTGGTCTTCAGAAGATTTCAATGGCAAAATGAGAATATACATTTTAACGAGCATCTAAAAAATAATTGATTTTTGAATTTTAATCAAAATCGTTTGATATAATTTTGATAAAATCGAAACCAAACTGAAAAAGTTCATCAGTAAAGTACTAGTACTCTTTGGTCGATTTCGATCAAAAGCTTCGTGTCACGTGCCAGAGGGGTACTTAATCTCTATATATATAAAGAGAGAACTCACTGACTGGCTGACTGATTGGCATACAATCATCGCACAGCCTAAACTGTAAGGCCTAGAAAGTTGAAATTTGGCATGTAGGATTACATTTGGGCCCTAGGCGTCATTTAAGAAGCCATTTTTCGAAATTCCAATTCTAAGGGCCCCAAATGGTCATTTATGTGTGAAATTTT
>JAKCPI010023812.1:0-17628 GCA_023213315.1 Euborellia annulipes | reverse complement strand
ATTTTTGACATGAACACATTATAAACTATGTATTTCTTAGAATTAGCAAGTAAATTATTTTGAGCTATATAGGCCTATAAATATATATTAAATATAACACTGTAAATTGATTTAAAATAGAGATCAATCAACACACAGATATGAACTAACGAATAGCAAATTTTTTTAAGTTGAAACTTTATAGCTTGACGCTATTTTTGAATGAATATTCTGTCTACTATCTTAATTTCTTGACATTTTCTCAATTCTTAAAGGTCATCTTTTGATAAAATTTCTAGAGACTAACATTTTTCATTGATTTTTTTTTTTCACATTCAAAACAAGGAAAATATTGGAAAACATAATTAAAAGCAAAATTATAATTTTTTTTTTCTTTATAAATAGAGAGCGCTCTAATTTAAAAAAAAAGATTTTAACTTAAAAAGACTAATTTTTTAGATAATATAAGCAACTTTATTTATGTGTTCCCATATAAGGTATTGGATTACTGTTAAAGTCGAAATTTTTGATGAAAATACACGTTTTGAGGTCCGTTGAGTCCAAAAAAGAGTGTGGATAAAAAATCTCAAGAACAAAAATAGCTGGATGATTAATATTTGATATTTGTGTTCGATATTACTCTTGCAGGTAACACGAAACTTAAATAAAATCGGTTCACGAGTACAAGTACTTTTTTATTTTTATTTCAATTTTTTCAAAATAATAATTTTGAATAATTCGCTTTAATAATTTTGAATAAAATTCAATTATTTTTTAGATGCTCTTTAAAATCTATATTCTCATTTTGCCGTTGAAATTGATACAAGCACACTTTACTCTTGTATATTTAAAAGATATGGCCATGCTATCTTTACATCTTTAATTTTAATGTACCGCTGAAACAAAATATATATCGACACAAAAAACTGGTGTAACAAGCACAGAACATAACTAAGTAGAGAAAGTTGTTTATTGTCACAACAGATTTTTATATTTTCAGACATATTCTGGATCTATGACTAAATGGGACTTGAAATGCACTAGTGTTGTTGTGTTTTCTGAGAATACGTGCTGTTTATGCATGATTAGCAAAATTAGAAGGATTAATCAAAGCACGAATAATGAATTGATTAATTGGGTTGCTTATATTCCAGCTATTGTAATTTCTAAATGATGTTGATTATATAATATTTAGGGGAGAGGGCGGGACATTGGGACAGTACAAATAAAATTAGCTGTGTATAGTTTGTCTTTCAATATTATTGATCATATAATGTTATGTTGTTAACACTGATAAATGCACTATCTATTGCCATAGGCTTAGCGCTTATTCACCAATAGATTAATTAGATTTTTGCAATTTTCCAAAAAATCCAAATTGTCCCAATGTACCTCTTGGGTGAGGTAGATTTGGACAGTGAAGAGGCAGATGTGGACAAAACCAATTTCTTTTGTTCTAAAAAAATAATTTGGTGAATAAAGGTGGCACAATCTAACACAGTGGTTCCCAACCTTTTTTGGCCCATCGCCCCTTTCTGGAGGCTGTCTAACACCCCCCCCCCCCCTTTTCATTTTCATTGTATGTCTAATTTTAATCTAAAGTGTAAATAATAATGCAGTTTTATTATTTTAAACAATTTTGTTACCCTAGGTATCAGTAGCGTAGCCAGGATTTCTGCTTGGGGGGGGGGGGCAAAAGTTTTATGAACCCCCCCCCCCCCCTTCTCCAAGAAACTTAAAGTGGAGAAATTTTTTTTAGATAATATAATAATTATAAATAGAGACCGGATTTTAAGCAAAATGCTTATTGCTGAATTTTATAAGCAACCATTAGATATTTAATTTCTATACGAATTAGGAAAAACTAAGTGCATTGAGATTGCATTTTTTATGCTTTTTTTGAGTTTTCATGCTTTTTTTTCCCTTTCGTGCTTATTTGAACTTATTTTACGAATATTTATAATTTTTTTTTTTTTTTTTTATTAAAAAACTTTTTTCCCATTCACACACGCATACACCAAGGACGTATATAAGGGGGGGCGCCCCCCCCCCCCCAAATTTTCCAAAAACCCCGCAGTGTGAAAAAATATATCCCTGTAAAAAAATTTTTTTCCGCAGGGTGAAAAAATTTGGTTCCGCAAAAAAAAAATTTGGTTCCGCAAAAAAAAAAATTTTCGCAGGGTGGGGCGGAATAAATTTAGTTTCTTTAAAAAAAAATTGTATACGCCATTGGTATGAGTAAAAATTGCTTATTAGATGCTTTTTTTCAACTTATATTATTTAACAACTTTTTATTCAAGTTTTTTATGCTTTTTTAAGCACTTTTTTTCCATTTTTTTATGCTTTTTTGTCCGGTTTCTAATTATAAATAAGAAACAAATAAAAAAAAAAAATTTTCTTGAAATAAAAAATAATTTTAATACAAAATTCGTAAATATTAGAGATTTTTTCAATTATTTATAAGTTTTTTTTGTTAGATTTTAGAATTTATGAGTTAATAAAATAATTATTAAAAAAAAAATCATTAGGGAAAACAATAGGTATTTTTTTGTTTTAGAGAAGGCTTTGGGGGGCGGCCCCCCTGCCCCCCCCCCCCCCTGAATACACCATTGGTAGATATATTAAAACAGCCAACGCAGTTTTATCTGTTCACTCTTAGCTGTTGTAGTAATTGTTCAGTAGCACCAAAAACACATGATTTGAAATTTTGTCGCTTAGGTGGTTTCTGAAATAAACGATTCACTTAAAAAAAGAGAAAAAAAAAATACATAAATACAAAAAATAATTTTTTTTTTTTTTTGGGGGGGGGAGGGGGCTATATTAGTAAGTAGCCCAGGGGCCCGTCAAGTCTGTCTGCGGCCCTGTCCACAATATACACAATATAATATCTTAAATATTATATATAATTTCTTATTTATTAGTGTCCACATGTGCCTCTCGCTAGATGTCCCAATCTACCTCAATCATGTTTATAAACAAAATGAGGCTATACAAATAGCTAAAATAAACAATTACATCTGCATGTACCGAAATAGTAAGAATAAACAAGTACACTTATCTCTAATATTTCAACTGTCTTAATTCAAACGTTCATATGGAAAATAATCGACCTCAAACGATTTCCGATTTTTTTACAACGCAGGACAAATATGATGTAGCAACGTGTAACTAGCTATGGCGTAGCTTGACGCTGTTAAAATTTTTCTATAATAAAATGGGTACTTAATGCACACTAATGGTCAAAGAGTACAATCTAACTTTACATTTAGTAGCGCTAAAATTCGACTGTCCCAATGTGCCTCGTGTCCCAATGTCCCGCCCTCTCCCCTATATATATTTCGTTAAAGTCAGTCTGTTTGTCTGTCACGCTCTAATTGGGCAACCTCGAAACAAATTTTTTATGCTTAAAGAGGACCTTCTAGGGATTACAGGAAAATTATTTTCATCCCGAAATTCCAATAACTTTTTGAGTTATTACTTGCTGAAGTTACGATTTCTCCTATAGGAAATGTATTAGGAAACATGTATTCTTTGAATTTATGTATTCTATGAATGTAAACAAATCATCAAGCAGACACTGAAATTAATAATTTTCTTCTCATAAAGAAAAGGCGAGGGATGATCCAGGGGAGGGTGAGTCGCTGATAAAATTTGAAACTAATATTCAAATCATATAGGCCTTAATAAACGTTATATTTTAATTTTTGTGTTTATTGATTGTATATGTTAAATATGGAGATTTTTTTTTTGACGATCCTGTATATAAAATAAAAGAAGGGAAAACGAATATAAAATGTTTAGTGGCCGTATATAATAAATAGTTTAGATATTGTTAAGATAATATTTTCTTAAAAAAAAAATTATATTTACATTCTCTCCAAGTTTGAGAGGAGAGTTTAAGATATAAATAACCCTTGAGTTTAATACAAAAAAAAAAAAAAAAAAAAAAAAATCTTCACTATCAAATAAAAATATGAACTAAACTTGGATATAAAACAGTATAAAATAAAAATATAAATCACTCCGCACATATTCTCATCTAGAAATAAAATATTTCTATATAGTAAGTACTATCTTACTTGAAAATTAAAATAGATAAAAATTCACCTCATCCAGTTTAAAATAAAAGAGAGAAAGAGAGAAAAAAAAAATAACATTACAGATTGAACAAATAGATATAAAGTTTATTTTCATAAGACAAGACATAAAATATAAAATAAAAACTCATTTCTCTATTAAATAAAAAGAAAAGTGAGGAGGGAGAATTATTTTTTGGATTAATTAGCGTTTTATTTTTACACTCTAGTTTATAATATTGATTAAAATTAATCAAAAACATATTACCTAGTGTTTTTTTTTTTATTAATTGTACTTATAATGCTATAAGGGTTACCAATTTCAATTTTATTAAAGTAGTAAGTTGGCTATTATGATTGTAGAAAATATATATAAATATATAAGAGCGAAGTTTGTCTGTCTGTCTATCAGTCACACTTTGACCAACTTCACTTTAAGATTTTTAAATTTTACACTCTTCTAGTGCAGTGGTTTCCAAATTTTATGTTACCAGGCCTCTCTTAAAAATATTTAATCGTATGACTCTCCCCCCCCCCATTTTATAAAATAATACAAGAACAAAAATTTTTAGTTTTATATAAAAATACAGTATTTTTATTTATAAAACTAGCAATTATGAGTATTATATAACCAATCACCTACTTCTGAGCACAAAAATTTAAATCCTCTATCCATAGACTGTATATATAATTCGCTAATGTCCGTCTGTTTAGGCAACTCCTCGCAGAAATTTCGATAACAAATTTTATATACTTAAAGAGGACCTTCTAGGGATTACAGGAAAATTATTTTCATCCCGAAATTTCTATAACTTTTTGAGTTATTAATTCCTAAGGTTACGATTTCTCCTATAGGAAATGTATGTGAAAACATGTATTCTTTGCATTTATGTATTCTATGAATGTAAACAAATCCTCAAGCAAGCACTGATTGGAATAGTAATGATAATTTTGGGCTCTAGCTAAGAAGAGAGGACCAGGGGAGGCGAAGCTTGCCGAAGCCTTCAATCATCTATTTCTGATTCCAAAAATTTAAAGTTAAAAAAAAAAAAAAAAAAAATTAAAATTTATATTAGGGCTATCTATAGATAATTAAATCAAGCTCTATCTAGAGGTAATATTTTTAAAATAAAAGCATCTAATAATTTTTTAAATCAAATTACATGGAGTTTTTATTTATTTAGTTGAAATTATTTTTTCTATGTATCTCTGTCTAATAATTTCCATATAAGGTAAAGAGTGACTTGAATAAACCCTTTGACATAAGGGGGAGGGGGGGGGGTAGAGCTAGTCAAGAATTTTCCTCTCAAAACAATTCCTTTGAAGAGAAAATCAAAAGGGAGTCTAAGAGAGCTTACAAACTCTATCTTATAAGGTTTCAAGTTGCTATTATGGATGACTTATGAAGTTTAATAAGATAATATTATTAATAATATTAATAATATTGCCTATAAATGAATATACCTTCTAGCATAAATAAGTATATTAAATCAAACAACGCTAAGTGAGAAAATATATAGAGTTCTCTATTATCTATTTGAAAATTTGTTATTTGTTAATAATAAAAGTTGAGAGTAGAGTAAATGATTTTAAAATATTGATTATTAGACGTTTCGAATAAATTTTATTTCCTCATTTTCAGTCAAAAGTATTAATCATCCTGGAAAAAAAATCACTGCGAAAAAATTTATGTAAACATAAATAAAACTCCATTTAATTATTACAAAATAATAATAACTACAAAGTACATAAATATTCCCTCAAACATTTTCTATGGGAGAAATCGTAACTTTAACAATTAATAACAAAAAAAGTTGTTGGAGAAAAATTTTCCTGTAATCACATGAATATCTTTGAGCATATCCTTTCGAAATTCCTTTGTGAAGTTGGCATAGGCGTAACTAGGGAGGTGCCGAGGGGGGCCTGGCCCCTTCTAGAAGGCTCGTGCCCCCCCCTCCCCAGAAAGCTCCTTGCCCCAAGAAAAATTGAGAAAATATGGCCCCCCTCCTCCCCCAGCCAAATTCTCTAGTTACACCCATGGAAGTTGGTCAAACAGACCGTGACAGACGGACAGACAAACGGACATTACCAAACCCTAAATCAAATTTTTACTATGACACTATACTGTTAAAAATTTTCAAGGGATATTCATAAACTAATATATGAAGTCTATTACATAAACTGCTTATGAATTTTTACATTCGGATATATGAAAAGTTCGTATTAAAAATTTATTAAAGAGGTTTATGAAAGATTTCATGTATGAAATGTATTTATGTATATAAAAAAAAGTTTAAAAAATCCTCCCTCGAGAGGTTTGAACTCGAACTCTTGGTTTCTTCCCTTAATATATAAATTTTTTCGACGCCTTTACCATCTCGACTACTTATGTAAAATTTTTTAAGCTACTTAAAATTGATTCATATATATATATTTTTTTTTTTTTTTACTTAATATAAATTTGATTTCGCAAACTGTAATATAATATTAAAATTCAAGTACGACAGTGTATGAAAAACGATTGAAAATTCTCATTTTTTTTTTATAATGTAGATGAATTGATGAGAATAAAAAATTTCTTTTAGGCCGCCTAAATAACAGAAACCATGTTTTTTGACCATAGAAAACCCTGGATCTCTAGATTATCTGGTTTATCGTTGTATTTGTTTTGCCAAATAATCGAACATTCAACCAGCAAAATCAAAATCAAAAATTCTTCACTTTATATTAACAAATTATGGGTTTAAATGGTCAAAAATAAAATAAATACGTGTGTACTCACTCATCAAATGATATCAGGCAAATTGATTAAATTTTTCAACTGGAGTATATGCACTTACCTGAAACAAAAGAAAAAACAAATTTTTTAAAATTGGATTATCTTTTAATTGTTCTTCAAGGAAATTTTGAAATCTATAGATAAATAATATTCTAATTTTAAATGAAATTCGTTTGGATGACATGTATTCACTGTTTGTGCTGTTCTTTTTTCCTTTAAGTAATACAAATACTGTATATATATAAGCACGCCTAAACCCATACAGGAAAATTCAACGGGTTTTTTGAGCCAACCCAGACTCCCATATAGCCCGAATGGGAGTCTGGCTTGGGCTCAAACCCCGTTGAATTTTCCTGTATGGGTTTAGGCGTGCTAATATATATACAGCCTATTTGTATTACTTAAAGGAAAAAAGAACTTGAATGAAATAAAAAAATAATTATCGTAATCAATTTATCAGACTATAAGAAGAATATTGCCGCCTTTGGATGAAAAATTGAATAAATTGATTGAGAAAAAAAAAAAAAAGAAATCGCCTACAATCAATTTTAAAAATTTTCTAACTCAAATATAAATTTTGAGATCTGAATTTTTCAGTTACTCCTTTTTAAAAAAACAAGTTTTTTTTTTTTAAATGTTTTCTTCTAAACAATAGAAACAAGCTCATTAAAAATACTAGGTTATAAGTTTGAAAGATTAATTTAAAAATTAACACTTGCTCAAGCAAATTTCTATAAAAGTAAAATCACTTGTGATGATGACTGTCGATAATGTGTATTAAGTATTACAAATATTAATTTTTTTATTAATTTTTGAAACAAATAACCTAGTGTTAAATTTTTTTATTATTTTTAACAAATACAATGATATTTTTTTAAGTAAAGGAGATGTATATATCTTATATGAATTATTTGGAATATCACGGACCATGATAGAAGAAAAGCGAGGGTCCGCCTCAGGCGTGCGGCGCGGATTTTTAATGTAATCTATTAATTTTTAAAACATATAAGCTAGTATTAAATTTCCGTATATAAATAATGTTTCTAGTAGACCAGACGTTTAAATTAATACAAAATCTATCGAAAAATCACCAAAAGAAAGTTTAATTGAATTGAAATGTAATCAATTGGACTCAAGAGAATTAAAAACGAATAATTTACTCAAAATTTTTGAGCGATTACAATCTAATGAAAGACATTTAATTTATTTATAATTTCCAAAAGTATTCTTAATTACAACATCAAAGTAAATGCATGCCTTGTCTTAAAAAAAAAAATCCGATTAACTTAATAAGATTTAAATTCTTAATATCCAGAAAAATAAAAAGATGTCATTTTATAATAAAAGATGAGATGTCATGCTTTTTTTATTCTTTTTGTTTACTGCCATTAAATATGTCAGCCTTAAAAAAAAAATGATTAATGTACAACACGAAAACTGTCTCAGGTATTTAATAAATTTAAATAAACAAGAAAATAATATAAATAGATTAATATTCATTTAATGAGAAATCAACAAAATCCATATTTATAATATCCATCCGTAATTTCTAAATAAATTTTTGTTTTATAAAGGAGGTTAAATGGTCTCAAAATTCTCAAATGGGAAATCTCAAAAAAGTAGAATTTTCCCATAGGAAAGTAGTGGGTTTTATATTTCGCCTTAAAGCTAATTAATTTTAATAAATAATTTAATCTCTCAAATGAAAAATAATAAAATTTCATATATAATTAATATTTATTTATTTTTTCTGGATTATCCTATTATAAAAATATATTTATTAAATAATTTATTAATCAAGAAAATAAAAATAAAAAAAAAAACTTTTGTTGTTCAAGTTAACGAATTGTTTTCAAGTTTCCTGAATTTTTGACACCAAATTTTTCTTATCTTTAAGTATTAAAAGATTCTATATCATCCTCTAATGTTACTAAATGAGTTTAGCAAATTATTTTTTTTTTTAAATCCATTGTATTTTCTAAAAACGACGGATTTTTGTTCATATTACATAAAATTATTTTAAGTTCTTCTTTTAACAAATCTTTAACTATCTATAACAAAAACTTATTCAAGTATAATTCCACTTTTGTTGATCAAACTGAAATGGATCAATAAAAAATTTGATTTCTCAATATATCAATACAGAAATATACTTAAATTTTGACCCTTGGCCTGTATTTCTGATGTCAAAGGTTCGAGGGTTTAAAAAACTTATTTCAATTGAATTGTATAAAATCACTTGAAATAAATAGGGACAAATTTTTCCCTTATAATTAGGTACAGGTTTAAGAAATACTTTTTCGTACCGAAATTCCTAATTTTTGAGCTAGTAACTGCTAAAGTTACGATTTCTCCCATACGAAATGGTCTCATATGCGAAAAAGAATTTAAATTAAAAAAAAAAAATGACTTTGAAGAAAACTTCTTACTCTTAGGATTAGTGGTTCGAAGAATGAAGAAATTTATTTAAATTTAATTAAATTAAATAAACTTACAATTATATGAAAGCCTTGATAGATTTTGGATCATTGGCAAGATTCAGTTAAAATGCAGATCATGATGGGATTTTTTTTTTTTTGAGCAAAATTTTGTTGTTCATTTTTTTTCTTATTTTATATATATATTCTCATTTTCGATTTTGATATTTTTATCCCCTATCCAATTTTTGGACATTTTTTCATTTTCATGAAGGATTGAGTCAGGTTGAAATTTTATATTTGTACACCCCCGGACCGGAAATACTTTATCAATCCCAAGAGTACTACTTTACTGATACATTTTCAGTTTTTTTCATTTTCTCAAAATTCGCTCTACGATTTTGATTAAAATTCAAAATCAATTATTTTTTAGATCTCTTTCATTATATTCTCTTTTCCCTCAAATTTTTGACACCTTTACTCTTGTCTTCATAGAGAAGATAGAGAAATTTCATTACAAAATATAAATATTTTCCCATACTTATAAATTTTACATCTGAATTCAAATATTCCCTACTGCCGGACTAAATACATGTTGACACTCTGTACACCATCACAACTTTCGATTACGAAGATTGTGCCCACACACCAGTTCTTTCTCTTACCTATTATATATTTTAATAAAATTTTCATTCTCTTCATTTTCCCCCCCTTCCTTTTCATATGAGATTGACCGAGGTGATTTTTTTTCCCCCCGCCGCTTCCCCGCTTTCTGATCTTTTTCTTTTTCTTTTCTCATTCGCTCTCGATTTTATTTTCTCTTTTTTTATCTCTTCTTTTCTTTCCCTCTTTTTCCCTTTCTCTTTTCAATACACATATTTTCCCATCTTTTTTCTCTTTCATATTCCCCCCACTCATCCTCTCTCACCTTTCATCAGCCATTTTTCACTAAACAGTCTTTCTATTCTCCTGATCTCAATCTTAGCGGTCCATTATTAAAGACAAAGTTAACACAGATAGCTCAAAACTTCCATTAAGGTGCAAAGAGGTCATGGAAAAACTTCAGGGAATTTTGTCTTTAATTAAATTTCAGTAATTACTTTTAAAATTTTAATAAAAAATTGACATCCTAATATTACAAAAATTTCGATAACAATTTTTCCCCTTATAATTAGTTACAGGTTTAAGGAATACTTTTTCATCCCGAAATTCCTAATTTTTGAGCTAGTAACTGCTAAAGTTACGATTTCTCCCATACGAAATGTATGAGGAAACATTTATGTATTCTATGTATGTAAACATATCCTCAAGCTACAGAGGCCATTTTAGGAGTTATTTCTTTATTTATATAATAATTTTAAATACAAGTACCGCGGGGCGTTCCACACGCTGATTGCTCGGGGTCACCAATTCATAATTAAGAAAAGGTGAGGGTCTGTCGCTGGCTAGTTGATTAAACTCATTAATTAAATTTGAATTCATATGTTTATTTAGCAAAAGGAAACCTAATCTATGCTTGTGACAGTAACCATATTTTAATTATTATTTATTATTCATACTTATTTAAATTCTGTTTATTATTGTCCCATTTAATTATTTAGATTTATATGAGAGGATGACTAAACAGAACTCGTATTTAGCTTCATTTGAGGTATAATGACGTCAAAGTACTCGGTTTGAGGTAGTGGCCAAAAGATTTACTGCAAGGGTTTGAGGGCGGGGGGGGGGAGGTCTGAAGGGCCGGAAACCCGTCATCAAGATCCAAGCTGAAAGCTGACACTAATAGGCATTTGGCCTTACAGCTTAAGATGCCCTCATTAATTATCCCCTCCCCCCACCACCACTCTCCGAGATTTTATAGATATATATAACTCAACTAAATAACCTTAATTATATTAATCTTTAAGGGTTTATTTTCTTGATGGGCTATAGTTTAATCATAATTTTAATCGTGCTGGTTGAATTTTCCCTGTTTAATAATTTTATTTTTTCATATCTTTGAAATGTTAGTAGAAACAATTGGTACAGGAAAAATGACCCCGAAAATCAAGCATGTAGAACAAATTATGAAATTGATAAAATTTTTATGAAGAAAATTAAAGAATTTGAAGATAAAAAAAAAAATTTGAATCAAATATAAGTAGCTTAAAAAAGTATGATATTCTTAACAAAGAATTATATCTATCATGTGTTGGTCCATGAGGTAATTATGAAAAACATATAACCAAGTATTTATTAATTTAAATAAGCGAAATATTTCTCTATACATTTCCTATGGAAAAAATCGTAACTTCAGCAAGTAATAACTCATAAAGTTATTGGAATTTCGGGATGAAAATAATTTTCCTGTGATCCCGAGAAGGTCCTCTTTCTGCATATAAAATTTCATTTCAAAATTACAACGGGAAGTTGCCTAAATAGAGCGTGACAGACGGACAGATATTAGCGAATTATATAGTGGTATATAGATTTTGTTTATATTAATCCAACTACTTTTTCCTCGTATGTATTCATTTTTTACGTTATCACGTTGAATTTTTTTAAATGCTTGTTAAGTTTCTTTTTTTTCCATAAAGTAAAAAATATATACATAGTTTCATATATTAATAAACATAAAATTAATTATGTTTAGAGGTAAATTTTTTGATTTTTAAGGGGTTAATAATTTTAAAGATAGAATAAATGTGGGGGTGTTGAAACGATAAAGATAGCCAGCCAGCCCATTAGCCCAGGACATCTGCCTTAACGGCCTTTGACCAAACGATCCATTAAACGAGCACACTTCATACATTATTTCTCATTTTAAAAACGTTACTGGAATATTTCTTCTTTTTTTTTAGACCACATAGATAGTATTTCTCCAGTGAAAGTCTTAATTTTGTTATAAGATCTAAATTTGTTAAATTCTAAAACTTTGTTAAAGAAAAATTCATCTTTGTGCCTCTAAATATTTTCCAGACATGTGGGACAAAGGAATTTGTACTAGCCTCGCCACTTGCTTTAAGGTTGTTCGGACATTAAAGCACTTTATTAGATTAAAAGCTAATTTTTAAATATTTTATTAATCACTATAACATACGTATAAAATAAAATTTTGAAGCAGATCTGCCGGTTATAGAGTAATTAATTTTAAAAAAATTGAAATTTAACATGTAGTCTATGGGGAATGTCGACGAAACGCACACATATCGAATTATATAGCCACCTCTGCAATAGATACAAAAACAAAAAACATACATTTTATCAATTCACTTCCGAGGAATACGTTAAACACAAAATCAAAAGTTTCTGCCGAAGGCTTTTAAAGATATTTTAACAAGAAAGTCAAAAAATTCTCCAAAATGACAGTAGCCAATATTTAAAAATGAGACTCAGACGAGTCTGGCAACGTCGCATAAAATAATACTATTTTCTCGCTGTCAGTTACATTTTTTTTCTCATTTTACGATATTTTTTCTCGCAAATCGTCCATTGTATTTAAATTGATTTGCATTAATCATTGTAATATATTAAATAAACTAAAATTGAAGGCTTTTAAGATTTAAAATAAACAGCTGATAAATGTAATGTTGTCAGATCTATATTATGCAAAGAAATACTTGAGTCAAAAATCATTCATTTATTATAAATTATTAACTTAATACAATTATAAACTATGATAGGTCACGACTAAATTATAATAAGGAATTTTGGCATTCAAATTTTTCATTTTATTAAAAAAAAAAATTTAGATTCTATTATGACTTACGGGGTACTATCCGAACAACCTTAATTTTATATATTATTTAATTTTGAAAATTATACACTTAAAAAAGATTATATCTATATAATATTCATCATAAAAACGAGAAGACATTTTAAATTGAAAATGAAAACAACACAAAGCTCTTCTTCTTTTTTTTTTTTTTTATAAATCAATGAAAAAGACGGTAATCAGAGAAGAGATAAAGAGATTTTCGTCTCCTTGAATGTTGTTTGAGCAACAGGCAGAGAGAGAGAGGAAAAAAAAGAGAGATAGCCGACTGTCCTGTACTTTGACAATTTTTTTTTTCCTTTTCCTTTACACCTCTTAGGATGGACGATCCCTAAACAAGTAGGATGGACCCCCCCCCCCGTCCTTTCCTCAAGTTTGTTCTCTTCAAACTCAACTGATGGTCTTCGAAGTCACGTTGTTTTTTTTTTTTTCTACCGTCTCTTTTTATTCGTTGCCAACTTCTTCGCTTTTTTTTTTTGTTTTTTTAACCCACAACACTCAAAAAGGCTTGTTTACGACTTTGCATCGTGCCTCATTTGCCAAGTAAATTACTTTTTCTTAAGGATTATTTCTTTTTAAGGAAGTAGTAGTGAGGGTGAATAATTCCCTCCGGCTGGTCATTTAATCCCCGTCTTGACAATCGATAAAGCTAAATAATTGTTTTTTTTTTTCTATAATTTTCTTTAGTTAATTAACACAATAGTTTAATGGATAAAGCTTAGAGCTTTGTAAAAATACACATAGCTATAAACTGGTAGGTTATAAAATAACCAAAGTTATTTAAAACCAATTATCCTATGCTCTAAGCAGAGATAGAAGTCTCGCCTCGTGTTCCAAGGATCAGTGATTGGGCCCCAGTCTTTAAATTATAATACCTAATAATTAATACTATCCAGGCAAGACTTAAAAGAAAAAGAAATGAAATTTTAATTATATAACTATTTTTATTATTTTTAATTGAAGAGATTTAATTATTAAAATTAATTTCTTTTAATTTTTCATAAAATGAGATATAACCCAATACTTTCTTATGGAAAAATTCTGCATTTTTAGGAATTATTTGAGCATCTACATTTGAGAATTTTGAGCTTTATTCCTAACTCGACATTCCTTAACGTCCTCTATAAAACAAAATTTCGTTCCGTAATTCCAATGGAAAATTGGACAACAGCTTAACAGACAGGCGGATACTCGGCTATATATTAAGACCAGCAGCAAAGTCCGCCTTCTGCGAGGTAAATGTATTCTTGCTCATTGTTTGCAAATTTTTAAATTTCCCTCTCTAACTCCACTCACATCTGTCTCTGGCTAATCAGCGAGAGATAATGGTAAACAGGTACATTCATCGGAAGTGTATGGCTTTATATATTACTAGCTTCGCCCCCCTGGACCCCCGCCAGTTGGCTCGGGCCCTCCTGCCTCGCCTTTTCTTTTTAATTATGAAAAGAAAATTATTATTATTCCATTCCAATTCAATGCCTGCTTGAGGATTTGCTTACGTTCATGGAATACACAAATGAAAATAATACATAAATATTTATCTATACATTTCCTATGGGAGAAATCGTAACTTTAAGAATTAATAACTCAAAAAGTTATAGAAATTTCAGGATGAAAATAATTTTCCTGTAATCCCGAGAAGGTTCTCTTTAGGCATATAAAAGGGGAAAGTTGCCTAAATAGAGCGTGACAGAGAGACAGACGGACATTAGCGAATTATATATATAGTAATTATAATATTTTCTTCTTTCAAATATTAGTAGACTATCACAAACCGACATATTAGAACTAACTTTCATAAATACTTAGGTGGATTACGTTTCCCCCCTGAACAAATTATCCCTGATAAAATTGGATGAATTTAGCTATGGTTCTGAGTTCTCTTCAAATGATTTATAAATTCCACTAAATAAATATAAAAAAAAAAAAATTAGAAATTTAAATATTTTCTTTTATTTATAATCGAGGTGTTTTATTAGATGGCAGTTTAGAATGTCAGTAGAGACGAAGAAAATCTCTGAATAATATTCACAAGGAAATAACTTAGTCATAACATTTATTTCCTCTTGAAGAGAGAGCCACTAAACTTGAAATTGCAAAGAGCGAATCATTGTCAAATAAAATAACCGAATTATCTCGTTTGTTTTCTGTTCCTTTAATATTATCAAGCAGAACATTGATATTTATAAATTCAAAGTTTTTTTTATTTTTTTATTTTTTTCTTAAAAAAAAAAGAATCGTTCGTTTTAACTTTCTCATACCTAGACGCTACTCTCTATATAATAAGAACATAACTTGCTACCTGTTGATATAATAAAATAAAATAAAATTTAATTTATTTTGTTTATATATCAACATATTAAGTACAGTTAAATTTTAAAATATTAATTCAAAAACTGTTCCCCTTTTAATAATCTTCTTAAACTATTTTTAAGAAAAGAAAAAAAAAATTAATTCAACTAATAATTTCCACTCCCCTACCCCATTCACCACCTCAACTTTGTGAGATCAAATTATTTAATTAATAAATAAATTTAAAAGTTAGATTTTTAGAAGAAAAATGCGATAAAAAATAAGCAACTTTTTTTTTTACTTTTTTTCTTCAATAGACGGTCCAAGAGAGATATTAGCTAGGGTAATGGCATACTTTAGTGGACTTAGAGGGATCCTCCCCTCCCTTGAATAGGAAAAAAATATTAATATTATGATTTTAATCATAAAAAAGATCTTGTTTATTAATGATAATTTGGATTCGGAACTAAAAAATAAATAAATCCACTCCTTGAATGCGCCACTACACAAAAATCTTCCCGCTCCCCTGGGACTGTTGGTTTATTTCGAAACTCAATGTGTAATCTTCAGAATATTAGTACTTATCAAGGTAATACAGGAAAAATTTTTTGAGCCAGCTTATTTAGGATTATACAGGAAAATTCACCTCTTATTGAGTCAGATCATTCATTTAGGATTGTACAGGAAAATTCACCCCTTATTGAGTCAGATCAGGAAATCTTAGCTTAAGCTCTTACCCAATGTTTTTTTTTCTTTTTACGTATCAAGTTTTTATACAAATAAAAGAAAATATCATCTACTATATTTTAATTACTTTTACTTCAACTATGTTTAAATTTAAGAAAAAAAATTATTTCTATTATAACTTTTCTCATAATAAAAAAAAAAAAATTAAAATGTCTTCTCAAATTTCTTTAAACAAAGACCTGTTTTAAAATAAGCAACATTAATTAAATATAAACAAACATACTAATTTAAATTCATCCAACTTTTCCAGACAACTTAAACTATTGTTCTAACTTAATGTCTTTTGACAGAGTGGGGATGTTTTTGTGAAATACACATGTCAACAGAACAGTTTTTTTTTTTTTTTAAATGTAAAACTCGTAATCTAATTAACAAAGTGCTTATTATAAATCGATGCTTTAAACACAAAGCGCTTTGTTGTATCCTAGGCGCGCTGCTATATCCATTTGTACCAAGAGCATTAAGATAAACATAGCAAATAAAACAAACAGAGGGCTCGCGTCTCTATACTGGAGTAATGAAACATGGCAAGTTTACCACAGGACAAATGTTTAGCTATAGTTAGTTGCCTATATAGCTTGTCCTATTAGCTAGCTATCGTTGCTTGCTTTGCCAAAAGGCTGTATAATTCTTTGTGTGTTGGCAAGAAACTCTTCGCCTTAACTATTCCAAGTTTATTATTAAAGCCTATTTATTTATTTATACATACTTATAATATTTATTTTAGTGTTAATTCATAAAAAAAAATACTAAGAGATATCCTTAGGGTATGAAGCAAAGGTTTTACTTTATTTCTAAGAGAGTGGAAAAAGTATTTCTTAAACCTGTAACTAATTATAAGGGAAAAAATTGTTATCCAAATTTTTGTAATATTAGGATGTCAGCTTTTGAGCTGTAATTACTAAAATTTAGTTTATGACAAAATTCCCTGAAGTTTTTCCTCCTGAATGGAAATTTTGAGCTCAGGGATGTTTATTTCTGTATGCTTTGTCTTTATTAATGAGCCAGAAAGATTGAGATCAGGAAAATAATTCAGAAAGGCTCTATTTTGACATTTTAACTTAAAATGAACAATAAAATTATGCTCAAAAATAAATCCCATCATACCTTGCATTTTAACTGACTGTATCTCGCCAATGATCCAAAAGTTATCAAGGTTTATTTCATATGTGACCATCCACATGAAAAGGTACCAAATCTTCAGGGAGCCAAATTTTCATTTACAGTTTGAGGCAATGGTTCTTTTTTTTTAATTTATGATATTTTCGGCATCTGAGGCCATTTTTATACCCAGTCCCTATTTATTTCAAGTGATTAATATGCAATTCAAATGGAATAAGTTGTTTCTTCTGAGAAGGTATGCAAATCCTCGACCTTTGGCATCAGAAGCTCTACCTCTGAAATACAGGTCATGATAAAATATCTACTGTATATAAAACTTTTATTTAAATTTTAATACTATTTACAGAAATTTAATTTAAGACATGTTTGACAAAATTCCTGAAGTTTTTCGATCGTCACTTCCAGAATTATAATTTAGAAACGCCGTATTTCCATATTTTAACTGATATATTAGGCGAGAGA
>JAKCPI010023811.1:0-63482 GCA_023213315.1 Euborellia annulipes | reverse complement strand
TTCCCATTAAGCTTAGGTATTTATCCAAACAGGTATTATTGTCTATTGATTCTTAAATATCAATAATTAAATAAATCTTTTAGAGCATACGTTTTAACTAAGATTAAATCAGCAAAAATGGTAAATACTTTAAAAATCGGATCAATGTATCAAATATTATTCAGTGCAAAAAAAAAAAAAAACTAAATTGTGAACTGAGAATGTATGTCTGGCGATTTACTGGCAAAAATATTCGGCTTAAAAATTTAATATAATTGAGAAAAAAAGTATGATTTTCATTTATTGAGCCCCAGATACGACCCACATTTTTTATCATCATCATAATTTTTAAAATTATTAAATTAGTTGCCTTGGCCTCCTTTAAGAAATATCCTTAAATATAGAAATATAGAAAATTATCCATTTGATTTGTTAAAATAGTATTTTGTTTTGAAAAGAAAAGAAAATTTAATTATATAACCATTTTTATTATTTTTAATTTTGAGAGATTTAATTAGTATAATTAATTGACTTTGATTTTCCATAAAGAACCCAACGCCTTCCTATGGGATAATGCATTTTCAGGAATTTTTTGAGCCCTCCCACATTTAGGAATTTAGATACCCGGGAATATTTTTCTCCCCCGCAGTTACTCTAAAATAATATTTAGTATTTACTTTTTTACAAAAAAAACCGCATAAAATCTTGTTTCGCAGATATTCGCAGCTGGATTTTTTATTTTATTTTTATTGAAAATAGTTTCACCTTTCATGTCTAGTATGTTAGATCACAGAACAATGGAGAACAACTAAACTTTTTCATTAAAAACTAAACTTTTTTTTTGTTTTCCAATGTAAAATTCACGTAACTTTATTATCTTTTTTTGTAAAAATATTGAGTTTTCTAATAAACACAGTTATATTCTAATTTACTTTCACGAGTTGATGCCATTTCGTTAAAGTAAAATCGGTGAACTTTTGGAGAAACTATGGCTTGTTGTTTCTCCTGCGTGGACGTTAGATGTTACTTGAGCGAAGGTCAACTTTAATTAATCTTTAAACTTTTGGCCAAAGTTTTTTGGGATTCTGACCCACTGTGAGGAGGCGCGGCTTATTTGCTTTTTGCATGTCTAATCTTTCTAATTATTTATGCGCTTAGGTCACATCAAATTGTACCCCTAGGATCTCCCACTTTTTTAAGAGAAGACTTCAACAATGTTGCAGAACCCGAGTTTGGTTGAAACCTAAGATCCATAATCCACAGCCACTTGAAAGCATAATAACATTTCTTTTTTTATTATTTTCCTCCAAGATTTTGGTATAATCACATTTTCGGAAATTAGAAATAAATTGCTTGATTTTCATTGAACTTAGTAATTTGAAGATCAAATACCAAGTTGCCTGCCATTGCCAATAAATTGGTGATCGTTTGCGCGACTTTTCTCTTTTTCTTTTTTTTTCTCTTTTTTTTTAAACAAGGTATTTTCTGAGTTGGATTCGATTGCGATTGGAAAAACAGGCTCATTACCATTTTCCCGTCCAACATTGGAATCTCTCAAAGTCTTTTTTGCCAAGCCGTTCCTTTTAATTTGAATATTATCCTTATTGATCGGATGAACAAAGTTTGTTCAAATAAGATACCTTTTTATTAAGTTGATCGAAAAGTTCTTTTATTTTTATTACAATACCCCCTTAGCTAGAATGGAATTACGTCTTATCAAATCTGGAAAGTTTTTTTTTTTTTTACATTAATAAATCCTTCCTTAATCGATTTCAAATAATTTAATCTTTTGTGGGTTGGATTTGGTAATCTATTGTTTCTCAGGGGCCCATATCTTGTGGGTACGTGGATGGCGACCACGAGCTGCCCGAGCTGGGACAGGCAGAATGTCTGTCTCTTGCTTCCTCTTTTCAACAAGCCTCAGACCGTGCGACAGTCCGCGGAGTGTCTGTCCGTCTGTTTGACCAACTTCTCGTTGGAATTTTGAAACGAAATTTTAGAGTCTTAAAGAGAACCTTCTAACGATTACAGGGAAATTATTTTTGGCTCGAAATTCCTGAGCTGGGACAGGCAGTCTTTCACTTCTTTGTATGTCTGTTTCCTTCCTTCCTCTTTTCAACAGGCGTCAGACCGTGCGAGGACGGGCCGGCCTGTCCTATCTCTTCCGGTCGCAAAAACTGGGTTGGAGAGAAAAAGTGAGGTCCGCCGACCCCGAATCGCGGGAGTAAGGCGAGGACAGTTATTTATTTGGTAATCTATTGATATTTTTAAATATATAATTCGCTAATGCCCGTCTGTCTGTCTTTTGGTGTAATTGAATGCGGTGACTGTGGGGAAGTGGTTGATGGCCCTTTGGAGACGGAGTATTTACATATTCAATTAATTGTGTATTTCTTTTTCTGTTTTTGTTTGTTATTATCTTATTATTACTGTTATTATTATTATTATATAGACATTGTTATTTTTGTTTTTGTTTCTTCCTCTGTACTTGTTTAGGCTGATAATTTTATGGATGGAGTCAACCAACAATGTTGTTTATGTGTATATATATATATGAATTTATGGTATCGGCACGAGAGCAATGTATTGTATTATTGTAACTTTTTAAGAGGCTCTGCCTTAGAGAATTTTAAATAAATTCTAATTCTAATTCTCTCACTATCTATTTAGGCAACTTCTCTTTGAAATTCCGAAACAATTTTTATATGCTTAAAGACGACCTTCTAGGGATTACAGGAAAATTATTTTCCTCCTGAAATTTCAATAACTTTATGAGTTATTAATTACTGAAGTTACTGTTTCTCCCATAGGAAAAGTATGAGGAAACATTTATGTATTCTATGAATGTAAACAAATCCTTACCTTGGATTTTTCTCATAATTAAGAAAAGGCGAGGGTCCGCTGCAGGCGGCTAAGTGGCTGAAAACGGTCGGCTTGGCTAGTTTAATAAATTAGCTGAAAAGTTGCTTATTTATTTTGAACTTGACCTTTAAAATCCACCCAGCACTTAGGAATTATAAACAAATCTTGAGAAGAGGACATCTTATTTATTCTCTCGCTTCCTACTTGATATAATTAATTTACATAAAATATTCAAAGATAATAAGAAACGCAAATAACATCAGGTGATTTAGTACCATTTTATATTTTATTTATATTTACTAAATATACATATTTTCATATGTTTTATTAATTTTATTTTAAAAGTATAATTGAAATTTTCACGGTATGAATAAATGAATTAAAACATCCTATAGGATGCCACCTAGTTCTTTTAGCTTCCTAGGCAAAGTTTATTAGAATTCGCATATTCTCTAAATTGGTAGATCTTTTTATCAATAACGATACCACTTGACCATCTTAAACTAATGTTTGTCCAATTTTATTAATTTCATTTTTTTTTCTTTTGTTGCAGGTATATATACAATCTCAACAATTCCATCACTGCATTGTTCACTTAGCCTTGTATTTATTCTTTGGTGAGTTCTTACTGTCTAGTAACACTCAGACATTAAAAATGTAATTACAAATAATTTTTATAATTTTTCATTTGAGAAATTTAATTATTTTATTATTGTGGCAATTAATTGACTTTGAATTTTCAAAAGCCCTATTGCTTTTCAATGGGGCGATTTTTGAGAAATTTTTTGAGCCTCCTCAAATTAGGATATGGAATTCGGCTATTTTCCCTGCACCATTTCCATAACATCCTCGATTAGAGTGCAAAAGGTCATTTCCCTTAACAGATCGTGACAAACAGACAGACGAAGATTATATATATATTTAAAATTTCTACTTTGTTAAGCTTCATTGAAAAAGGGTTATATCCTCGGAGTCAATTTTTCTGTTGCGTTATTATAATTTTTATTAAAATGCTTCCACTTTACACATTAATTCCCCCGTCCCCTTTTTTTTATTCTCCTCATGACATTGATTAAAAATCTTTAATTATATACGAAAGGGGTATATAAATATTTATTTTACATTCACTCTTTATTCTTATTTTATACTTATACACTTTTTTTTTTTTAATAATAAATTCTCTCTTGATCTAAAATTAAACAGATAGACAAGACTATCTCTTGTTTTTGATGGAGCAGACACATGTTAGTTTATTTTAGAATCTGTTTTTTTTTTTTCTTTAGACAACAACCACTACTAATTCATCTTTATAGCTATATTTTGATATTGAATAGGTTAAATTAAGAAGGATAAAAATGAATGAAATAAAATCTAAAGCCTGTGAGTGTTGTTTATTGGTGAGGCCATGGCCCTGGGGAATTGAACCCAGGATCTCCAGCCTTTCCGGGGCATAGGCCTACTGTCCATTGCACCCGACCTACACCAAAAAAAAAAAAAATTAGTTTATTTTACTTATTCGCCATGTTAATGTAATGTCTTACAGTATAGAAGGCATACTGGACGATAGCAAAATGACTAGATCAATAATTGCCTTATAATTACTTTCTCTTACCTATATATATATATATATTTTACATACATAGAGAGATAGAAAGTATTGGATAAATCAACGAAGTCAGTGGCTGTTTTTCTATAGAGAAGGAGCAGGTGCAGCCAAAAAACAAAAGCCTCCGATTTAATACAATTTAATAAGACGTTTCGGGTGAATTTCATCTACCCACGTCCTTCCTACATAAGAAATACATATGATTTTACAAATTAGTTAGAATATTTAGATAACAATACACTTACAAAATTTAAGTCCCGGAGTTTTCAATTTTATTATGTAACAAATTAATTTGATATTTAATTTATTATAACTTTGTGCAATTTTAATATTTTTATTCTGACTTTGATAGACCCTCCCTCCACCACACAGCTTAATTCTTACAACATTTCGTTTAATTTCAGAACCAATGACCTTGTTTTTTAATCATTCTCACTAAATAAATACGATGGCCCACATCGCCAGGACATATGATACATAAATTTACATGTATTGATCAACCCCGGGACTTTTAACAATTTTATAAGTGTATTGTTATCTAAATATTCTAACTAATTTGTAATATCATATGTATTTCTTATGTAGGAAGGACTAGGTAGATGAAATTCACCCGAAACGTCTCATTAAATTGCATTAAATCGGAGGCTTTTGTTTTTTGGCTGCACCTGCTTCTTCTCCTGTCGAAAGTATTGGATTCATGTCAAAAATTTGATGTCGAGATTTTGATGGATGTTTTGAGGCCACCTAAGTCCAAAAATGTGGGTCTCTCTGACTGTAAACAAAATATCTCTAGAACAAAAAGAGCTATAAGATTGAAATTTTATATTTAAGTTAGGTACTATTACCGCTCATAATACGCAGCTTTTAAATAAAATAGGCCAAAGAATACTAGTACTTTACTGATATACTTTTTCAGTTTTTTTCTCGATTTTCTCAAAATTCCTTATAATTATTTTGATTAAAATTCATAAATGAATTATATTTTAGAAGCTCTTTAAAATGTATATTCTCATTCGGCACAAAACATCCGGTGTGACAAGTACAGAACAAAACTTTCGTTTGCCGAGGTTGCGCGATGTTACCTGTCACACCTGATTTTTTTTTATTTAGTTTTAGATTATTTTAAATTTGTATTTTAACAAATTCCCTTTCTCTCCTTTTTCTTCACCCCTCTGTCGATTTTAATTAAAACTCTTTAAACTTTTATATACATAAATAGAGTATATTTGAAACGATTGATTAAAGTGTGTATTTCAATTCAAACATCTAAAACGACTCTTGAAATTTTAAAATCAAATGAGTACTTTGGATTAAAACTAAAAAGTTAATTCTATGATTGTGTAAAAAAAAAAAAAAAAATCATCTTTTTGAACTTAAAATTTTAATGAATTTAATGTTTGAGATTTTTTTATTTTCTCAATATACATGATTAAATAAATATTTTCTAATACGTGAATAATCTATTAAAGACTTTTTTATTGAATTAAATAAATCCATTAAAGTAGAAGTTTGCAGCTTTCTACTTTTTTTTTTTACTCTCTCTTCCCTAGAAAGTATTGGATTCATGTCAAAAATTCAATGATTCTAATGAAAATACATGATTTTTTGAGGTCTAAAAAAGTGGGTCTCGCAATTTCAACATACCGGCAGAAATTATTAATAAATATACCTTACGTATGCCGGCAACAAAAATCTGGTGTGACAAGCCCAGAACACAATTTTTAATTACCGCAGATAAAAGAAAATTTTGTGTTGTGAGACCAGTCACACCGTATTTTTTTCATTTTGAAATTAAAAAGATAATAATAATAAATTTTCCTTTATCTCTTCTCTCCGTTCTTTGACTATTTGAAAATAGAATACGTTAAGTGTCTACTAAATATGATGGAGATGAAATCACTCATAACAAATGGTTGATCTTCTAGATAGCACAAAAACAAAAACAAAAAAAACAGAGTACATTTCGTTCATAAACCAGTCACTCTATATAATCTAATAAACTCAAAATTTTCTATTTATGTGTTTTAATCAATTTGAATATCAGTTAGCAATATGTTTTCAACCCCAATTGAAAAAAAAAGTAAAATAAAATAACGTAGAGTGAAAGCTCAAGTTACCCTTAAACAGTCAATTTTAATTCTATTTTTATTCAGCTCACTCCCCGGGGCGAATCGAACATTTAAAGCGCGAAAATTATTTATAGGATTAATTTAGCTTTTGATAACTGTGTTTATAGCCACACAAACACACACACAATCAACCCTCTGTCTCGTTTTTACTTTTTAACTAGTTAAACTCAAAATCTATCAATATACTATTTATTATTCGAATAATTATTTTACTACTTTTTAATTGAGTCATGATAATAACAGTAAAACTTATTTCTTTTTTATTTAGCCTATACTAGCCGCGACGCCCGCCTGAGGCGGACCCTCGCCTTTTTTTAATTATGAAAGAAAAATACGTATTCCAATCCAGTGCCTGCTTGAGGATTTGTTTACGTTCATGGAATACTACAAATGAAAAGAATACATAAATATTTCTCTATACACTTCCTATGGGAGAAATCGTAACTTTAGGAATCAATAACTCAAAAAGTTATAAGAATTTCGGGACCGGAGTATTTTTCCTGGACTCTACATAACGTCCTCTACAAGAGTGCAAAGTTTCGTTCCAATAATAACAATCGTTAAAGTGTAAATCAACTGTGTAGCTCACATTTAAAGAATAATTTATTAACAATCTATTTATATAATTCTGTCAGTCCGTCACGCTCTATTTGGGCAACTTCCCGTTGAAAGTTCGAAACCAAGTTTTTTATGCTTAAAAGAGGACCTTCTAAGGATTACAGGAAAATTATTTTCATCCCGAAATTTCTATAATTTTTGAGTTATTAATTTCTAAAGTTACGATTTCTCCCATAGGAAATGTATAGGGAAATATTTATGTATTCTTTGCATTTGTGAATTCTATGAATGTAAACAAATCCTCGAACAGGCACTGGATTGGAATAGTAATAATAATTTTTTTTTTATAATTAAGAAAAGGCGAGGGTCCGCCTCAGGCGGGCCCGAGCCAGTTGGTAGGCATAAGGCGCGGCTAGAAGGGTTAAAAACTTCTAAAAAATCTTCTCTACTGAATCCAAACAGGAAATTTGTGACTTTGTAGTATTTATATACTAGTTAGATTGTGGATTTTTCTTTTCTTTTTTTTTACGAGTCTCGTTATATGTGCTTTGGCAGGTGGCAGGTGTATGTGTGTGTGTCTGAATCCCTGAGACGGGAGTCCTGTGGGATCGAGGGTGGTAGGTGGAGCCTCCCATTCCCGGGAATCAATCCGTGACTGATAGCGGCGGCGGCAGTCGGTGCCAGTCCCACCCCATACCAAAGTCCCCCTTCAACCAGCTGACTTATGTGACCTTTGAATGAGTGATTGCTTCGCTGACTGCTTATATCCCCCCTCGCCCCTATGAAAAGTGCCTATAGGAAAATTTAATAACACTTCACTCTCAGAGGACAGACATATCGAAAATCGGAGAAAAAAAAAATATATTGAATATATATATTCAGAAAGAAAGAGATACAATTTAATTATTTTGTTGTTAATTCAAAAGATATTTATTTACTGGAGTAATTGGGATATAATCCCTTCTAGTTAAATGCCTGAGTTTAAGCATTCCTAGATTGATCGTCTCTTACGGGGATTCGGAGAACAGACTGTACAAAAACCCCACATCAAATTAAATATAAACTGGTAAAACAAATTTTATTAGTTTTAATTTGGGGGATTTAATTATTAAATTAATTAATATTAATTGACTTTGATTTTTCTTAAGAAGAGATATAACCCAACGCTTTTCTATGGGAAAATTCTGTATTTTCAGGAATTTTTTGAGCCTCCCGACTGAGTATTTTTCCTGTTATGGAAACATGTTCTCTATAAGAGAGCAAAATCAATGAAGAAACTACTGACTCTGGTAACCATTGTAGAGGATAAAGCTGCAAAAATAGAAAATTATTTTTTATATTATTTCGTTAACGTTTCGGAAACCCATCTTCAGATGGAAATAATTTTCAAAATGTTTACTAATAGTCTATATACTGAACATAGAAAAATTAATAACAACAATATACAATGTACTTATAGTTATTAATTTGTAGTTGTGTATAGTAAATTATACATCTACACTTTGACAATTATTTCGTCCTGAAAATGGATTTCCGAAATTATATAATTTTAAATGAATAGAAGTATGGTGGCTGTGAATAAAATTGATTGGAGAAAGGGCAGGTTCAGCCAAATAAAAAGCCTTTAAATGCTTCTCGACTCCGGAGACGTTTCGAGACAAATTTAATATCTCATCATCAGTCCGAATCGAAATGTTGCATAATGATGAGATATTAAATTTGTCTCGAAACGTCTCCGGAGTCGAGTAACATATAGAGGCTTTTTATTTGGCTGAATCTGCCCTTTCTCCAATCAATTATATAATTTTATTTCTGCTGGCTGACTACAGAGGGTAGTTGGTCAAACAGTGTGACAGACAGACGGACACTGGGCTATTATATTTATAGATATAGAACTGAAATATTTAATTTATAATTTATTTGAATGGTTTTTTTATTTATTATTTCATTTATAAGGTACTGTGAGTCTTAATTGGTCACCTGGTGCAAATGTTAACACACAAAGGCTGGAGATCCTGGGTTCGATTCTCGGGAGCCTAAGGACGTTAGACTCACCAACAAAAAACATAAATTCAAATTTGTTAATTTTTTCAATTTCTATCTGATTCTGGAGTATTTTTTAATTTCTGTATTTGCTTACCAAAAATGTCCCATATTAGATTGATAGTTGTTACTATTGATTGAAAAATAAAATATTTTCCTGCAACTTGCTAAATTTTGACAAAGTTATCGTCTTGAGTGTTTGTGCACTGGAAAACCCGTAATTTATGTGTTGTTGTTGTTGTTGGCTTCATTGCCTCCATAGATCTCTCATTTAATTATTTATCAATTATCTTTAATAATAAATTCTCTCTGATGATAGAAAAAAAAAGTTCCTCATTCTCTTATCACTTTGTAATGAATCAATCTTTTAAAATTGAAATTTTGACATTTTAATCAATATATTTATGAACAAAAATTATTTTATCAGATGATTTTTTTTTTTTTTATTAATTTTATGTGACTATTAAGATAATCTATTTAAGTGGATTTGATTTGAATAATTTTATGATTATTGTGAAGAGAGTTGAGAGAAGAGCAAAGGAGGTGTGTGTGTGTGTGTGTGTGTGTGTGCCCCCCTCCCAACTTCTCCCTGTTTACGTGCCTTGGGGACATTTTGCGGACAAGATAAAATAAATAATTCAAACATGAACATTAACTCAACTCGGCGCAATTTCGATCTCTTGAGGTTCATAAAATTAAAATTTAATTCTTTTATTTGTCAATTGGCATTTTGAATTATTTAATTTTTTGTAGCCATTTTAGATAATTATTTAATTATCAAATGAATTCACTTAGAAGGAAAAATAATGACCATCAATTTATCATTTGTGGTTTGGTTACATTTATTCGATTACTAACCGCGCCGCCCGCTTTTGGCGGACCCTTACCTTTTCATAATTATGAGAAGAAAATTATTATTATTATTCCAATCCAGTACCTGCTTGAGGATTTGTTTACATTCATAGAATACATAAATGCAAAGAATACATAAATGTTTCCTCATATACATTTCTCATGGAAGAAATCGTAACTTCAAGAATTAATAATTTTCGGGATGAAAATAATTTTCCTGTAATCCCTAGAAGGTCATCTTTAAGCGAATGCAAAAGCCGATTTTTCAAAACTTCTTTTCACGCCTCAAGTTGGTATCTAATTTAAAAATCTGGATGACAACACAACTTTCTCTACCTTCTAATCGAAAGTTTTATGTGTTTCACACCAGATTTTTTTGCACATATATTTAGTTTCCGCCAATATATTGAAATTTAAGATGTCAAATTTATAAACATGGGAAAATATTTATTTATATTTTTTATCATGGCAACCATTTCTCCTATCTTTCCTATGAAGCACAAGAGTAAAGTGTGCTTCAAACAATTTTGAGGGCAAAACGAGAATATACATTTGAAATGCATCTAAAAAATAATTGATTTTTGAATTTTAATCAAAATCGTTAGAGCGAATTTTGAGAAAATCGAAAAAAACTGAAAAAGTACATCAGTAAAGTACTAGTACTCTTTGACCGATTTTGATTAAAAGCTTATTTTTCCGGTCCCGGGGGGTGTTTAACTTAAATATAAAATTTCAGCCTCATAGCTCAATTCCTTCATGCTTAAAAGGAACACAGACCCCACACACACACACACACACACACACACACACGACCTTGTCCGAAAACCACTTTTTGATTCAGGGGACCTCAAACGTAAGATCCATCAAAATCTCACATCGAATTTTTGACATAATCCAATACTTTCTCTCTCTATATATATATATATTACATATATACATAGGTAAGAGAAGTAAAAATATCAAATTTAAACCTTTTAGCTTATTTCGATCTTGAGATATCTTAAGACGTGACACTTTTTTAACTCATCTGGCCTCAAAACGTGTCTTTCCATCGAAATCTAATTTTTAACAATACTTTCTCTATACAGTCTATCAACATATATAGGTAAGAGAAAGTAAAAAGTAAATTTCTAGAATCTCGAAAAATAAATCTATATAACTGAAAATCTGGTGTGACAAGCATAGAACACAAATGCTACGAATGAAATAGAAAGTTGTGTGCGACTAGTCACACCAGGTATATAATTTATTATTTTTAGATCAGTTATTTATGAAAATATTTTGTAAATTTTATATACTGTAAGAATGGCCATTTTTTTCCTATAAATAATTACCGTGTTATACGGTACCTCTATTTAGACTATTAATTTAAATAAACATAACCAACAAAACGATTTCATTTTATATAATTCGGCTCTATGATAGAGAGAGGTTTACTCAGTTATGAGCATGACGCAACATCTCTCTCTCTCTCCTTATTTATTTAAAATGTCTTTTTATTATAATTGTGCATGTGAATAGTGAGAAAGTGAGAGATGACAAACCCACACGGCCTCATATCAAATCGAAATTAATTATTCATACGCACAAACCATCTTTTTATTCAAATTATTCTGATTGGGAATTTTATATTAAAACTAGCCACTCCGCCCGCCTTCGGCCCCTGAAACTCCCTCCAGCTAGCTCGGGCCCACCTGCGGGAGACTCTCGTTTCCTAATTATTAAAAGAAAATTATTACTATTTCAATCCAGTGCCTGCTTGAGGATTTGTTTACATTCATAGAATCCATCAATATTTCCCTATACATTTCCTATGGGAGAAATCGTAACTTCAGTAATTAAACATTATAATCTCGGGATGAAAATAATATTCCTGTAATCCCTAGAAGGTCCTCTTTAAGCATATAAAATTTGGTTTTGAAATTCTAACGGGTATATGCCACTCCTGCAATAGGTAAAAAAACAAAAAAACTTACATTTTATCAATTCACTTCCGAGGAATACGTTAAACATAAAATCAAAAGTTTCTGCCGAAGGCTTTTAAAGATATTTCAACAAGAAAGTCAAAAAATTTTCCAAAATGACAGTCGCCAATATTTAAAAATGAGACTCAGACCAGTCTGGCAACGTCGCATAAAATAATACTCTTTTCTCGCTGTCAGTTACATTTTTTTTCCATTTTACGACATTTTTTCTCGCAAATCGTCCATTGTATTTAAACTGATTTGCATTAATCATTGTAATATATTAAATAAAATAAAATTTAACTTTTAACGTGAAAAACTGCTCAAGTCAAAAGTTATTCTTTTATTATTTTTGGTAATTAAATTATTAACTTAATACACTTATAAACTATGATAGGTCACGACTAAATTATAATAATGAATTTATGCATTCAAATTTTTAATTTTATCAAAAAAAAAAATTAGATTCTACTATCCTAACAACCTTAAGTATAGTATATTATAATTTTTGGCTTAAGACCAAGCAAATAAAATAAAGATATAATTTATATATTAGGTTGGGTCAGTGGTTGGAAACTTTTACATTAGGAAGAGAGAAGGAGAGCAATGCTGAGAAAATGGTTTTGTCTCCACATACAAGGGGCGACGAGTGGCAGCTTGATAAGTGGGGGGTGAGGAGGCGGGGGAGGGGGGGTTAGCGAATCTATTAAGTGCATTAGAGGGTGTGATATTAGCCTCTAGGGGAATTGAATCGCCTACGGACGACCAAACCTTCTCTTTCGGCTACAAATTAATCACTGTATTATCGAGATAATGGTCACACGTGAATTTATTGCCACAATTGGAGAATTCATCGATTTAAAAAAAAAAATCTCTTTGATTAAATTTGTTACACACACTCCTAAACTTCTCTTGTACTCAGCTTGTAACTGTAAGCTTTACAATTGTTACTAATTTGAATTTTCTTTTTTTTGATAATATACTTGTAATAAGAATTTCGTTTGGTCAGTTGAATTCTCAACTCCGAGCATAATAAACATCTTTAGTCGTAGACTAATTATAATTTATAAATTTCATATTTAGAATTAGAGGGTCTAGGCATATTTATTTATACCATTTGGTATCTAAATGATTTAAATAAATTCATCGGATTGCCTGGAATCCGAACCCGCGTCCCTTTGGCTTGACTATCATTATTGACATTTGTCTACACCGTATCTGCCACGGGGGGGAGGCTCAATAACTTAATTAATTATGAGAAGAAAATTAAAATTATTCCAATCTAGTGCCTGCTTGAAGATTTGTTCACATTCATAGAACAAGAAAATGTAAGGGCACATAAATGTTTCGTCATATTAATACATTTCCTATATTGACCGTTTATTTTGAAAGTGGTGTAAGTCCATTAAAAAAAAAATGAGATATCACATAATTTATGCTTAAATTAATGTAAATTTTCTATGTATAAAAAGCTAGTGGTAAATTTCTTAAAAAATTCCCATGTTTTGTACAATTGAAAATTGGTCGGTAAATAGATTTTAGAGTGGGTTTTCTTTTTTTTAGTTTTAATAAAAAAATTTGTTAATAAACAGATATGCTAATCTTTCATTTTGTCGAAACAATAGAAAATGGACTTACACCACTTTGAAAATAAACGGTCCATATGTGGATATTGTAATTTCAACAAAATTTAATAACTTTAAAAGCTATAAGAATTTTTGGACGAAAATAATTTTCCTGTAATCCCTAGAAGGTCCTCTATATTTGTTAGAGTTACGATTTCCACCCATAAGAAATGTATGAGGAAACATCCTGTTGGAATGAGGTTTTTGATGTTATGGAGATTACAGGAAAAGTCGGGATCCCAAATTCTGAGAAGAAATAATTAAATTTTTTTCTCTTTAATTGACTCTTAGAGAAATATCAGCGTTGTAGTGTTCATAGACCTAATAATTTCTCCTCAGCATGTAGAAATTTTAATAGTATTGAATGAAGGTAAAGGCGAGGTCCACCAAAGTCGGGGTACGCCTAGTTTAATTGAAATACTCTTAAAAAAAAAAAATTAATCACGTAAAGAAGATTAAAAAATAAAAAAATTTCCTCATGTTTCATTTAAGCTGCAATGGTTACATCTTTAACTTAATTTAATTTACATTCGTAAGAACGTATAAAAAAAAATAATAATAAAAAAATAACGAATGTCATCGCGTGTTGTCGCATTTTAATTCTTTAATCCGACAATGCTAATTTTATTTTAATTCGCCGTAATATTTAATTAACGATAGAGCTTTGTTTTATTTGATAAAATAAAAAAAAATTTATTTATTATAATTTTCTCTTTACTATAGAATTTATGTTTTCAAACTGAACATAACTTTTGAAGTCTGAAAATGCATTAGGAGGCCTTACATATTTTATGAATTCAACATTCGCGTTTTATACAATAATTATTTGATGGATTCATATTTGATCCGTTTCACCAATAATTAAATTTATTTATATGATTGGAATATTTACTTTCTCGTATTACGAAGTATATAAAGAGAAAGTATAGTGATCGTCAAAAAATTCGACCTCGAGATTCTAGTCCTTACTAAGTTTATTTATGGAATTATGTCTGTGTGTGTGAACACGATTACTTAAAAATTGAAAGAAATTTCTTACATCTTCTATATAGATATATTCTTTAATATTCGTCAGTCTGTCTCTATTCGAGAAACTTCCCGTTAGAAACCAAATTTTATATACTTAAAAATGACCTTCTAGGGATTACAGGAAAATTATTTCTCTAACTTTTTAAGTTATTAATTCCTAAAGTTACGAATTCTTCCATAGGAAATGTACAGGGAAATATTTATGTATTATATGAATGTAAACAAATCCTCAAGCAGGCACTGGATTGAAATAATAATAATAATAATTTCCTTTTCATAATTACTAAAAGCCGCCCTCGGTCCTTGGTGTAGTGGTTAACGTGCTGACCATTTGTCACAATTTCACATCCCGTCGCATGCGAAAAAAATTTATCTTAATTTAATTGTCTACCAATATATTTAAATAAATAGAAACGGGGTCTAAATGGCTTCCGATACCGAAAATTAAACCTAAAATAAAAAAAATTAATAAAAGGCGGGGGCGAAACCCCCGTTACTATGTGAGAATCCCGCCGAAGTCGGGCAGCTATTTATTTTAAATCATAGGTCTAATACAGGGTGTTCTTTTTTCTATTTTGTGCCTTAGCCATATAATTATCTAAAAACTTAATTTTAATTGAAATGTAGTAGATACTTTTAGAACAAATACGTCATGATTAAGTAGTACTTTATTTAAAGTTTTTTTTTTTCAATGATTTACAAATTTATAATTTTTTACACTTTTTAAGAAGATTTTATTTTATTCTTTTAGGTTTTTTTAAAATATGAATAATTTTTGAGATAATCAACGAAAAACTGTCGGGAAAGGTCGTTCGTTGATTATTTCAAAAACTATTCAAAAAAAAAAAAAAAAAAAAAAAACTTTTTTTAAAAAAAGAGGTCTGGTGAGGACACAGATAAACCTCGATAAAATTGGTATATATAATTCACAAAAAATCTTCAACTTTTTTTTTTTATAACAACCGTTGAGTAGTGCGTTCTCTCGCTTTAACAGAATTTATTTTTCATTAAGTACTACACATAAAAAATTTTTCGTTCAAATCGGTGACATGAAGGCTATGCACTCCCCTTGTAAGACCGAAATTTTTATTTAAATGAGATTTTTTTCATTATAAAATTTCAATGACTTTTAATATTTTCATTAATTTTTTTTTCAACAAGTAATAAAAAAAAAGAAGTAAATTCTAATATTTTAATAGAGAAAGTGTTAATTATTAATTTTTCTTCCTTAAAAATCAATTTAGTGGAATGAAAAGGATGAGGTGGGAAGGAACTTTTTTTTTTTTTCTTTTAAAGTCTTTCGATATGGATTACAAATTAATTTAATGAAAAATGAGATCAGATTTGTACTTTAAAAAAGAAAAAAAAAAAAAAAAAAGAGGCGAAAAAAAAATATATAAAAAATTGATAAATGGGAGATTGCATCTACAGAGAATTTTAATTAAAGAATTAAAACGTGCTCTATATTTTTCACACAGCTTTAAACTGGGCTAATAGCCAGTGAAAAGTTCACCCATCGAGAGGGGTGGGGGGGGGTGAATAGGAAAAGGGTGGGGGTGGGGGATGAAATGCTGCTGCTAAGGATCAACTTTGTTTTCATTTAAAATTAAAATTAAATGGCTCATAACCGTTTGAGGCAATACTAAAAGCGTTCTTTTATTTGACAGTTCCTTGCTAAACTCGTTTTCCATTTTCTTTAGCAAATAAAAAAAAAAAAAAAAGACTTGTTCTTATTGATTATTATATATCTTTGGTTAATGAAGTAGAAGACAGATCTTACAGTAAAATTGTAGATATGTATCAATTTTTAGAGTAAATACGTCATCATTAAGTAGTACTTTGCTCAAGTTTTTTTTCTTTTTTTTTTTTTTTTCTCCAAAGTTTTGAAATTTATAATTTTTATATGATAAATTACACTATTTTTAAAAGTTTTTATTTTTTTACTTTTTTTTTTTTTTTTTTTTTTGAAAAATAAATAGTTTTTGAAATAATCAATGAAAAAAAATGACCTTTCCCGGAAGTTTTTCGCTGATTATCTCAAAAATTATTCAATTTTCAAAAAAAGGTAAAAGAATAAAATAATTTTTTTTATATATAAAAATTATAATTTTCTAAAAAAAAAAAACTTGTTAAGTAAAGTACTACTTACTCATGACTTATTTATTCCAAAAGTATCTACTACATTTCAATTAAAATTAAGTTTTTAGATAATTATATGGCTAAGGCACAAAATATCAAAAAGAACACCATATATAAAGAAATAGGCATAAGTTTCAAAATAAATAGCTGCCCGACTTCGGCGAGCTTCGCACCTAGTAACGGCGGTTTCGCCCCGCCACGCCTTTTATTAATTTTTTTTTATTTTTATTTAAGGACTTTTTCCTCATCGGAGGCCATTTAGACCCCGTTTCTATTTATTTCAATTTATTGGTAGACAATTAAATTGAGATAAATTTTTGACGCATTTGACGGGATGTGAACTCCGCTAACCACTACACCAAGGCCCGAAGGAGCCTTTAGGTAATTATGAGAAGGAAATTATTATTTTTACAATCCAGTGCCTGCTTGAGGATTTGTTTACTTTCATAAATTAAATGTAGGCCTACATAAATGTTTCCACATACATTTCCTATGGGAGAAATCGTAACTTTATGAATTAATAACATAAAAAGTTATAGAAATTTCGGGAAATAATTTTCCTGTATTTACCAGAAGGTTTCGGAATTCCAACGAGAAGTTGCCCGAATAGAGCGAATAGAGACAGACAGACGAACATTAGCGAATTGAAATATTGATAAATATAATTATAGTTAAATGTTTTTCGAGATCTATATATTTGAATAAGATAACAGTATTCAAAATACCTCGATTCGAACTTTTTTAACAAGTCAAAAATATATTTAACAAGACTGTGAGTGTTTTTTATTGGTGAGGCCAAACATCCCATGGCCCCGGTGTTATTTTAATTTATCTTATTTATACATGTAAAGAGAGAAAGTATTGGATTCATGTTAAAAATTCGATGTCGAGATTTTTTAGTTTCCTTTGTTGAAGTTACGATTTCGTCCCAAAGGAAACATTTATCGCAACATTGTTGGACCAACAGAATTTTGGCACCCAGAGACGTCAATTGGAGGAGTTAGGATCATTTCCCTCTCCTAAATTTTATAAAAAAAAAAGTTTGCTATTGTATATCGAGCTAGACAGACAGACAGACGGACACTTCGCTATTAAATACAGTAGGTTAAGTGCTAAAAAGACCAAGATAGGAAAGGCGAGGGTCCGCCGTAGGTGGGCCCGAGCCAGAGGAGATGGTGGTCCAGAGGGTATCGCCCGCCAAAGGCTTACAAGGAACAAAAAATTAATTAATTTGACATTGAATATATTACCATCATATATGCGTTTGTATTTACAGCTGTGAAAATTATGTATATTCATTCCACTGTTGTTTTTCATAGTTTGAATAGATTCGAATCGAATTTCCGCCGGTTAAAATGAAACTGAGAAATTGTCATTGCTTGTTAAGCCTTCATTTAAACTCTGGTTTCATATGCCTGGCGAGTTCATGAGACACGCCTTAATGAAATAATCAGGGGACTACGACTCGTTCATTCTATTAAATTTAAATCAATTGAATCTTTTTTTTACTGCCTTTATTCCTAAACTAGCTACTTGACATGTTTCTTTCTTTTCACTCTAATTCGTTTTGTTGTTCTCGTTATTTATCCCTCAAGATAGATCTCTGTTCTAAATTTTCTCAGATGAGGAGGATCACTAAATGATAAGCGTTAATCTATATATATATATAATTCGCTAATGTCCGTCCATCTGTCTTTTTGAGCAACTTCCCGTAATTTCGAAACCAAATTTCATATGCTTAAACAGGTATTACAGGGAAATTTTTTTCCTCCCGAAAAGTTATTAATTGCTAAAGTTACTATTTCTCCTATAAGAAATGTATGAAGAAACATTTATGTATTCTTTGCATTTATGTATTCTATGAATGTAAACAAATCCTCAAGCAGGCACTGGATTGGAATAACAGTAATTTTCTTCTTATAATTAAGAAAAGGCGAGCCGGTGGGCCTGGCAAGGTAGAAAAGCACAGTCACCACAATCGTTGCGGTTAAGTGATGTCAAGGGCGGTGGAAGCTCGGGATCAGCGTGTTGAACGTCCCCCAGTAGCCATCGATAATATGTATTTAACCATTTATATCACTTAATCCCTAAACCCTTTAATCTTCTACAACTTCTGAAAAAAATTAATTACTTTTAGAAAAGCTTGAAATATCCAATTTTATATTTTCAAGTTCATGTCATTAATATTATAAAATTAGTTAAAATAATTATCTTCTTGTCATTTAACTTTAAGAAATATTTAATCTAAATGACAAATTCGAAGAACCAGGAAGTTTGTTAATTATGAATGAAACGACATGCGCAGTTATTAACTTTGACCTTTTAAATTTTGATGTAAATTTTTTTTTTTAGGCGTATTGAAAATTTAACAAGCTTATTTAAAAAAAGCCCTATTATGATAAAATATAAAGAGATTGAATTTTTATTATATTTAGAAATATTCACAAGTACAAGGAAATATTTTCTAAAAAAAGTTGCTGTTATTAATTACTAATAATGTATAATTTTAAATTATTTCTGGAAAGTAGGCAACGCTATCACTATCGTCTAGCATTAACGGAATTTCTTTAGTCCCCATGGAAATCTTTTTTAGACACCGCAGACTGCAATGCTATTTGATTATATAAATTTTGTAAATAAATATCTATATTTTTATTGGATTTGCACAAGGAATTATGAATTTACTTTGGAAGTAATTTGTTGTGTTGCTCATCTTAAAATAAACTTGCAACAAAAAACTACCGTTTTTTATGATTTAACAAAAAATTACTTCCAATTTTTATAATATATATTATATTATATTATATATATATAGCGGAGTTCTCTGTCTGTCTATCTGTTCGTTCGTCTGTCTCGTTCTGCTTGACCGTATGAATTTCAAAATAAAATTTTCCATTCTTCCATAAAAATGGAGAGTACAGGAAAATTACTTGAGGCCAAAAACTTCCATATAGATTTCCCGAAATTCCCTCATAGAGATGCTCAAAAAATTCCTGTAAATGAATTTTCATATTAGAAAACTTTGGGCCTGAGGCCCAAAATTCCCATATAGATTTCCCAAAATTCCCTCATAGAGATGCTCAAAAATTCCTGTAAATGAATTTTCCGATTAGAAAACTTTATATTCTTTTTCTAATAATAAAAACTCAAAGCTAATTAATTATAATAATGAAATCTCTCAAATTAAAAACAACAAAAATTGATATAAATTTAAGTAAAACTTCTTTTTTTTTTCTTTGATACCGAAGGTTGGCAGCGCGGCTAGTTTTTGCTGATTGACGGGATAGCCAGTAGGGATTGGGCGAGTGGTGTCCTCTCGTAGTGCCGTTACTGTAACTAAAATAAATAGATTATAAAATTTTGATCGTTCTTTAAATTTTACAGTCGATAAAATTTTCTCACAGACTTAAACGAAAATCACTGATTATATACAATAATATTAATATGAATACTGTACTTACAATTTTTTAGATTTTTTTATTTCAAAATTTTGATCGATGCTGATACAATTCTCTCTAATTTCTCGATATCTTGTTACTTTGTAATTTGTTATTTGGGGAATTTGCTGGTTGGTTTTATTTTCCTTTATTTATTTTTAATTTTTTTGTTCACACGATGAAAATATGATAGATGAAAAAAAAAAAAAGAAATCTTTAAAATTAAGAAATTCAATTCAATCCTTCGCTTTCCTTTATAAAATTTAATCTAATTTAAGAATGTTTTGTTAATCCAACACTGCACTAGATGTAATTCCACACTCCCTTATTATTGTTTTCATTTAAATATTTGTCCTTTTTTTTCCCTGCAATTTTATATTTATTTTATTTTCTCCTTTTATTTTTTTGCTCATTAAAAGAGTAATTTGAGATTTGCAGAACGAGAGAGAAATTGGGGGGGGGGGGTTTCTTAAAAGGTTCTCATTAAAAAAAAAATATTTTCTTTTTTTTTTATTTTCGAAATATAATATTAATTTTTTTTATCATTTTATTGAGAGACATTTATTTGGAACAATTATTTAATGTATCATATGAACTCATTATTTTCAAGCAATTCAAAAGTTGTGTCCCCTCAACTATCTATACTAGGCGCGCAAACCACCTCCGGCGGCCTAGGATTAATATATCTGGCTTATTAAGAAATTTATACACCCCTCACTTGTTTAAAAAAATATTATATTATTACTGTATTTGTTAAAATAATATTATTTAAATTCTTTTATAATTATTAAATGAAAAAAAAAAAATTAATTATACAACTATTTTTATTATATTTAATTTGAGAGATTTAATTATTAAAATTAATGCTTTCCAATGCTTTCCAATGGGGAAGATTCTGTATTTTCAGGAATTTTTTGACCCTCTCCATTTTAAGGAGTCTAGTATTTTCCCAGGACTCTCCATAAAAAGCCCGTGACCCGTGTCTCAGAGAGAAGAAAGACGCACGAGACCTTCTCGGGTCCCGGGTCCGTTCCCGTCCCAAGCGAGAAAAATTTATTTCTTTTGAATTAGCTACCAAAAATTTAAAATAAATAGGGATAGGAGCCAAAATCTTCGAAAAAGACATTAAACAAATTAATAAAAATAAAATCGTTTCTAAGAGTACAAAATTCTCAAGAAAAGTTGGTTAAAGAGAGCCTGACAGATAGTCAGACAGACGGACATTCCGCTATTATACAGTATATATATATATAGATTTTTAAATACATCGATTAAAAAAATAATCCTAAAATTTTTCATTTGATTAATTCCTAATCTCTAAATTCCAAAATTAAGAGGCTCAAAATATTCCTACTATACAATACAGAATTTTTCCCATTGTAAAGCAATGGGTTTCTATCTCTTATGAAAAATTAAAGCCAATTAATTATAATTATTAAATCTCTCAATTGAAAGAGAATAAAATTTCTCATATAATTAATTTTTTTTTTTTTTTTTTTAATTCTCATAAGAATATATAAATAAAATACATAAAATTCTATAAATTTAATAAGAAAATATCATGATCTTGCCTGAGAATTTCCATAGCGTTGGAAAAAAAAACAAAGAGATGCGGTTTATTGATAAAAGAACAAAAAAACGTTTTTCTTCGAAAACAGTTATTGGCAACACGAGCCAGCTAGGGAGGTTAATAAGCCCTTTAGTTGAAAATTTGGTGGGGATCTCTCTCTGCGTGTCTCATGGTTTATGGAGCACAACGACATGTGTGGTTACCCCCCTCTAATTTTGAAGGAGTGTGACTCATAAAAATATCAAAAAGATATTCAGATACCGGACCCTTTGAATGAATTTTTTTTTTTTTTTATCGCGTTATGAAAATCCCAGAACGAGCTAAATGAAATAAAATCTAATTAGGAAAATTCATTAGAAAAATAAATATGTATTTGGTTCAGATCTAGGATATTTGAGCTTCATGTTACACGTAACTAAATATGCAAATATTATGGAATAATTAAAAAAAAATAAGAGAGATGAGAATTAAAATCATTTTAGGCGTTGAATATTGCGCGAGAAAATAAAAAGAATCATAAAAATTATAATTTTGTTACCAAAAATCAATTATTATTTTTATTATACTATACTAGTGAAATAAAAATAAATATCTCATTTCATCATGATAGAACTTTCTTTTACTTGATTCATTCAAAATTCACTTTTTGAAGGCCTCAAAAATGTGGGACTGTCTGTTTGTAAACAAAATATCTCAAGAACAAAAGAGCTAGGAGGTTGAAATTTGGTATTTAAGTTAGGTACTACCCTGAGACGTAACACGAAACTTTTGAACAAAATCGACCAATTAGTACTAGTACTTTACTGATGTTCTTTTTAAATTTTTTTTTGATTTCCTCAAAATTACTTCAAAAGATTTAGGTAAAATTCATAAATTAATTATTTTTTAGATCTCTTTAAAATTATATTCTCATTTTGCCCTCGAAATTGTTTAAAGCACACTTTATAGGATAAATAAAAGAAGTCTTTCTATTTTGAGAGGTCGAAAAAAGCACTTGTAGTTGGATGTATTTCTTTTATTAATTCGCTTCAAATAAACGTTTCGCAGATATGAGACCATCCTCACGCTGAAGTATGTCTCAAAGACTCTTCGGGAGGACATATAGATGTATAAATACATCTGTTTAACAATATCAGGGAGTTTTTTGAAGATGGTTGATGTCTGACCGAAACGTCGGGTTATTAAAAGAAACTCACTACAATTACTCTTTTTTCAAACTTGACTACATTTTTCTCGTATGACAAAACCAGTGAGAGTTAATAACCTGATGAAGGGAAGCGTTAAGACTCGAAACATCGACTATATAGTGAAATCAATTTGGCCTGAAATACCTCCCATAAAAGCATTATCATTTATCGTTTTACATTGATTTCTATTCTTTAGAAAAATTCGATGTCTTTAGGAAAATAAATATTTTGAGCCTTTCTGTTTTGAAATTTAAAGAGCCTAGAATTTTTCCATATGGGAGCATCGTTTCCATTTTCAGGACCTATGATAATCAAAATTTATTTGGTGTTATACTAGTGTTAAAGTAAACCAACATAAGAGTAAAAGACACTAAAAGGTTTTTGAGAAAAGTGGAAAAAAGTACCTCAGTCAGTAAAGTACTAGTACTCGAAGTTTCCCAATGACGACATCAATGTTACTTTGTTTTCTATTCCGCAAATAATTTATATTTAAAATTTGAAAGAAATCGTTTAAGAAAATTTCTAGAAAAGTGGAAAAAACTAAATAAGTATATAAGATATAAAAGTAAAGTACTAGTACCCGAATTTTCCCAAAGGTGAGACCTAGCACAATTTCATTTTCAGTACTTAATTAAATAGTATATATTTCCCTGAATTTTGAAAAAAAAAAAAAATCGTTACAACCGTTTTCAAGAACTGATGTGCTTACAAAAAAAAAAACTCCATCCACTTAATAAATTGATCGTTCTATTTTATTAACGTGATCGGGATAGCTGAGTAAATTCAGCAATGTGTATTTATTTTATTAATGGCGTTTTGATCAGATGTGTGACCATCCTCACGTCTGAAGTGTATCACAAAAGTAGCATATAATAGTATAAATATATGCTAAAGTACGTTTTAGAGAATAAAGGGAGAGTACAGGAAAAATATCGCGTCCTCAAATTCCCATATAGGGAGGCTCAAAAAATTCCTGTAAATACAGAATTTCCTCATAGGAAAACAAATATTAGGTTCTATCTCTTGCTTTATGCAAAATCAATGTTTTTTTTCTGTTACACTGAGGATGGTCGCATATCTGACCGAAACGTCGGCACCGTTAATAAAAGAAACTGAGCTGGAATTAATCTTTTTTTTTTAACCTTTACTATTTTATTTATAAATGATATTTCCAATCTTTTTTTTTCTAATTTTAATTTTCCAATCATGTCATCAATTAAACTGGTGTGAATTTTACTGTTTTTATTTTATTTTATTTTTTTTTTTTCATCGAAATTTTATTTTAACAAAATCCCAAAAGTTCAATCGTGCTTTTGTTGTTGCCTTCATGTCAAGGTAGATGCCCTAACATCAAAAAAAAAAAAGAAAGAAAAGAGATATTATATTTGCTAGAGAGAAACGCTTCGTACCAACCCAACAACACTCGACGAGACAATTGAATCGAACCAAATAGCGAACAAATAAAATAAAAAGGAAAAACAAAAGGAAAATAGGGCAGCACCGATGGAGTCTGTTTATGCAAATTCACGAATTAGATTTTCAATCTGAAATCTCCCGGGTGATTTTACACGAGTATGTTTTCGCAGCTTTTCCCTACGCTTATTGGAAACCTCAATGGATTGCATAAATTACCGGCCAGAAGGCCAATCGCTTTGATTTAGTCCAATTTCAATGGAAAATAAAAAAAAAATCTTGTCCCTTTTGAAAACGTATTTTCCAATTTTGTACTTTGTTTTGTTCAGAAGCCTTTTCCCTGTACACTTTTCGGAGAAATCTAAAAAGGATACAGAAATACCATATATGAGGGAAATGAAACATTTCAAGATTAAATTCAAAAAATCAAAAGGTCTTTAATCTAAACTTGTTAAAAGAACGTTACGTTTTATTGATTGGTATCCTTTTTTATTATTTTTTTGTGGATACTTCATTTAGCTCTTTTGATACGAATTTTTTTTGCTTTTCTCAATTATCGGTTTATCCAAGTCATTCAGTTTTTGAATAAAATAAATGTTCATTTGTTTTTTAGTCTTTTTTCTTAGTTTTTCTTCTTTTTTCTTTAGTCTCATAGATTATCATACTAAATAATATACCAAGGTATACTGGTATATAAATAAAATTTAACCAACAGGAGAAGGTGGATGAAGGCACACATCTTATTTAAATAGACGTTTCGGAAACGCATCGAGTTACCTTCCTCATGACCTACGAAGATTTATTAGTTGTTATACAGGCAAGATACAATAATAATATAAAACGACCGAGCTACAGCTCGGTCAACCCGAAACTGAGTATTAAACAAAAAAATTATTCAATTATTTAACAAATTTTATTGTTTTTAATTTGGGAGATTTAATTACTATAATTAATTGACTAATAAAAATAAGACAAAATAGAACCCATTGCTTTCCTATGGGGAAATTCTGTATCAAGGTTATGGAGAGGAAATTCTGTATTTTCAGGAATTTTTTGAGCCTTCCTATAGCGGACACGATTATTTTTCCATGTACTCTATATAAACATCCCCTATAAGAGCGTAAAATTTATTTATCGAAATTCCAACGAGTGGTCGGTCAGAGTCTGACAGACAGACAAACGGAAACTCAGCTATTATAGAATATTTAAATTTTCCATTTTGACGTTTCTATTTATTTTGTGATATGTCTTTGGCGACTTTTGACAGTCATGTTTTAAAGCCGTACCAGACTGACGTTTCGGCTCTTTGTCTCGGCCATCTTCAGTTGGGGAGAATAAATATAGTACAATTTCAGCTATACTGCCTGTAGCAGTTTATTGTTTTTATTTTATCTAGTAACCGAAAAAATTTTTGGATTAACTTAGCAGTTCATTTAAACAGAGGGCCCCTCTTTTGAATGTGATAACAAATAAACAAGTTGACTCTCTAACCCTACCTATTCAGCCTACTAAGGCTCTTGAATGATGTTTGTTTATTTTCACAATGAGTTTTATATCTTAGCGATTTCCTCTCTTTTTTTTCCCTTTCATTGCCTCCCACTAACATCGGCCCTTTGTGCTGAGTCTAATGAATTTATCGATTGTCAGGTGAAAAAGGCTCTTTTCTCTCTCTCTCTCTTTTCCAAAACAACCCTATTCAACTGTCAAAGGAGAAATATTTGCAATTATGATACGATCATGGCCCTAAAAAGATTTTTATACGATTCAACTAGAAATATAATAATAATAATAAAATCGATTTTATTTTCTTGCTATCAGCTCCATTTTTTTTTTTATTCACTTTTTCTACTCAATTGAAAAGATATTTTACATTTTTTAAGAATTTTCCAAGAAAGGTAGAAGAATGCATGGGCGTGGTCTTCTCACTTACTTACAAACTAAAAAAATCCATCACCATAATAATTGTTTGTAGATGGTCGTAAGGAAAATCAAATATCAATACAGTCCACCAAAAAATAAATACGTCTGCGTATTATCCGTTCATTTGTAAATATTTCGATCCCAGTGATAGGGAATCATTACAAAACATATGAAGATGATTCCATATCACTGGGATCGAAATATTTATAAATAAACGGATAATACGCAGAAGTATTTATTTTTTGGTGGACTGTATTAATATTTGACATATAAAGACTCACTTTCTGAAATCATTGTCAAATTTCTGACACCATCAAACATTCTATGTGTTATTTCTTTTATATAGATTTGGGGATCTTTGATATCAAAAATCTGGTGTGACTGATCGATAATTGAAAGGTGTTTTCTGTTCTTGTCACACCAGATTTTTTATATTTAGTTTCCGGCAGAAAATATTTATTTTTTGGCAAAAATTTCTGATATACTTTTCTAAGTGTACTGAGGTAAAGTGTTCTTCAAACAACTTTCAGTGAAAAATGAGAATATATATTTTAAAGAATATAAAAAAAAAAAAAATAATTGATTTATGAATTTTAATCAAAAACTACAATTTTTTCTTTCCTTGCCTTGTCCCGCGATGCGGGGTCGGCGGACCTCACTCTTTCCCTCCAACCCTATCATACGTTTTTACGACCGGAAGGAATAGGACCGTCGCACGGTCTGACGCCTGTCGAAAAGAGGGGAATAGAATAAATAGAATAAATTTATTTAATTCGGCTAGATAACCCATTAGCCCTCTTAATAACGTACAAAATTTTTTTTGTCTTCCGACCATAAATTATACACCCATTATACATACAAAGTTATTCCTTCAAACTTCCACCAATTGTTCAGTTTTTACTTACAAGTTAGATATAATTTGATCATCCAACACAATGAAATCTCTACCTTCATACTTATTTATATACCAAACCATCCAGAACACCTACCAGAGCCCAACCTCACTCCCTCCAAGAACAACCAGGATACCCTCCCTCCAGAATTCCAGACACGACCCACCCGACCACCTACGTATAACAGTCTTATAATTATTTATCCTAGACCCCACCTATAAAATAACATATTCTACATCCCCCCCAATCCTCCACGTGACTCAAACAACCTGGGACCACCCGAAACCCTCACCACCCAACTCATTGTAAATGGGAAGAACCCTCCTGAGTTTTGAGAACTAAATTTGTGACTAGTTTTAACACACTCAAGATATAATGAACAGGGATCACATTCCTCATCGAGAGAACCTTCTCTGCTTCAGACTATGGAAAGACCCACCCACCTCTCCACCTACCCCAGAATTCAAAACACCCCCAGATTCCTCACTGAATCGACACAAACCATCCCCTATGACAACACACGACTCACAACCATTTTATATAAAATCCCACAACCATCCTTTTGACTTTGACACCTCAATTTCATTTTTCCCAACATCGACCACCCGACCTACGTCCTGATTAACACCAATATTCTTTTTACGACTAGAGATAGAAGAATCGACAGGAGAAAAAAAAACCCCCCCACGCCCGTCACATCCCCACACCCCCTAAACTCCCACCCCACCAACCCCCCCCCCCAAGGAAGAGACAGACATTTAAATAATTGAAGGACTGCCTGTCCCAGCTCTGTTAGCTCGTGGTCGCCATCCATGTATCCACAAGATGTGGGCCCCTGAGCAAAATCAAAAACTTTACAACTAATTTTGAGAAAAAAAAAAAAAAAATACTAAAAAAGCACATCAGTAAAGTACTAGTATTCTTTGGCCGAATTTGTTCAAAAATCTTCTTTTTACATGCTAGGAGAGTAACTAACTTAAATATCAAATTTCAACCTCTTAGCTTTTTTTTGTTCTTAAGATATTTTGTATACAGACAGAAAGTCCCACATTTTTGGATTCAGGAGGCCTCAAAACGAATTTTTGACATAAATCCAAAACTTATACATATAGAGAAATTAGGACAAAAATTTCTCTTTTAGTAGAAGTAAGAGTAAAATTGTGTGGTGTGCCACACCAGATATTTCCCAATCAAACAGTTTTATTGAACATTATTTTATTTTTTTTTTTTTATTTTCCAACGAAATATAATTTTATATTCTTCTCTGAATGTAGCTTTTAAAAGCAAATCCGAATTAAATGAATGCAATAGACCTCTCTCTGTAAACATGATGTTTTAAAGGTTTCCAAAAGCCGAACATGCTGTTTGGTTGCCTGCCTGCCTGTTGGTGCGTCCGTCCGTCCGTCCGTCGCTTTGCGTGTAACATGCATCGATTTTCAATATATCTAATTCGCTACTCTTTTTTTTTTTTAATAATTAGATTGGTGTAATCGTTGTAAAACGGCTGGTTGAAGGGGGGGGGGGAGAGGACGTTGTTCACGTCAACGTTCTCTACTCTGAAAATGGTCCACTGGACTTAACGCCTTTCATTTAGACAAGGGATCTCCAAATTTCACATGTCTGCTCATTGAAACGACATTACGCGAATTAACTTGTCTTTCAATTGTTATCGTCTATATACTTTCTTTTTTTTTTGTTAAGGACATTTCAATTAACAGATTGTATTCAGTAATCGTTATTCTCTACGTAGCTTTTATCAAATACAGACTAATGAGCACCTTCAGGAATATAATTAAAACTAGCCGCACCGCCCGCCTTCGTCCTTCTGGTTTAAATTAAAATATTGTTACATATGAGGCCACGCAAATATCACAAGAGGAATTGCACAAAAAGTAAACTATTTATTTGAAAACTAAAAAAACATATATATAAAGCAAAAATTATATAAACAATCACATCCTATGACAACAGGGTTGCCACTTGACTTTACGAAGTGTTACGACACTACCCCCTTCTTAAGACAGTTCATACTGAACTGTCTAAATATATCTCCCAAGGCGGTCCAGGACCTTCCCATAGTCTTAGTATATTTGGAGATTTCCCTATCATACGTCCAGAATCTTGATCTTCTCTAAAGCCAGATTTTACATTCTTCTTCATCATCTCCTTCTCAGCAGTGGTTTTCATTACAAAAGATGAGAATGTAGCTGTCCTGGTTAACTTCTTATTCATAGCCGATGTCATTATGACCATATCCACCATCACCTCTGTTCCAGTCGACGCCGCCATCGTTATGTTCATCCCATCTGGCGGCACCTCCTCCGTATCTTTCATTATAGTCGTCACCGCCACATCAGCCACAAGTCTACCACCCATTGTGCTTTCTCACCAATCGCTGCCCCTGCTTCTTCCATCATTTTAACCCGTTCGCCTTCACTTTCTTTTCATCTCGTACTTTCATGTCGATCTGCTTCATCCTCTCACGCTGTACGGTCATCGAAGCAACCATCTGAATTCTCTCCAAAGCTCCATAACCAAGAATAGTGCATATCCAAGTAGGTTTTTCGCTCTCCTTGCCGCCGCCGCCCTCTGTATTGCCAGATTCTCCTGGTTTTTCGCCCACCTTCTCGCCTCCGCCGTCCTCTTCATTGAATCCTCCTAACCACCAATTTCATCTTCGCGACTACCGTCGCCAAGACCAACGCATTCAGATCCTCCTGGACCACCACGACCATCGTCGCCAAAAACAACGCTGGATATTTATGCTATAATGGCTATTGGTTTATTAGGATTCGTCCTGAGCTCATCATATTTAATGGGAATAGATGTTGATACTCGTGCTTACTTTACTTCTGCAACCATAATTATTGCAGTCCCTACTGGAATTAAAATTTTTAGTTGGCTAGCAACCTTACATGGTTCTCAGTTAACTTTCAATATGCGGCGGACCAGAGCCAGAGCCGGAGAATTTCATGAGGGCGAAAACCCTCCTGAATAGGCGCGAAGTCAGCTGACGGCGGGTTGTGCGGCTAGTATTTTATAAAACTTTTTATATTTATAGTGAAGTGATTGGCTCTTTAAAGAAAATAATTTAAGCATAATATTTTAAGAATTCGTCTCTTGGATACCCGATATCTTCACAAAATTACTTATTATTATATTAAAATATAAATTATAAAATAAAATTTTCATTTTATTTTATGAAGATACATAAAATTTTTTTTTTAATAATTAATTTTAATATACACTATCATTAGGAACAGCTCAAGGCGGGCCAATTTAATTATTATATTAAAGAAATAATGATTCGTTGCCTATTAAAATTAAAATAGGTAAATCTTTTATGAGTCTCCACTTGCATTATAAAATTTAATCATGAAATATATTATATATGATATAAAATAAAATTTTCTAAAAATTCTTTTTTCTTGTCAATTTAAAGCAAAACTCTTATAATTTCAATCTCTTCTCTTCAATTTCTTGCCAAGGTCTTAAAATTTCTTAATGAAAACTTTAATGTTCAAAGTAATTATTTTCTTGTATTTACTACATGCTAGACATGCCCCAAAACAGCTTCTTACTTAATAGCTATTAAATTTAAGATTGCGGGCAGAGATCGCCTTTAAGGCTTAATTAGATTGGTTCAATATAAGTGATGTCAAAATGGCCCTACCGTTTGATTTTACGATCTAATCCGATCTTGGCGGTGGCCATTGCTTAATCTAATTATTACTGAGACTCTTTATTGGTCACACAATCCTAAAACCGAATAATTTAATTGTGCGTTGTAGTTTAAGACTTTATTTAGAAAAAAGTATGTCTGTTCACAAAAACACTAAATTTTAGTGTAAATTTATTTAACTTTAACTCGTAAATGCATGTTCATATCTTATATAGCTCAAACTCCAACCCTTGACTTAATTAATTTCTGGCTCAATCATTTCATATGCGCTAAAATATTGGTATAATTATCTTCTTCTATCTTTGTCTTAATTCCCGCGGTGCGGGGTAGGCGGGAAAGGAGTATGCGGATTGGGTTTTTTACGACCGGAAGAAATAGTAACAGGCCGGCCCGTCGCACGGTCTGACGCCTGTTGAAAATATAGAAAGAAGGGACAGACATGTAAAGAACAGAAGGACTGTCAGTCCCAGCTCGGGTAGCTCGTGGTCGCCATCCACGTACCCACAAGATGTGGGCCCCTGAGCAAGGTATAATTAGCTTATATCACTTGTTATTTTATTGCGCATTTATTTATTTATTTTTATATAAATTTCCATTTTAGACTGCTGGGTTTTATTGTGGAATATCTATAAATATAATTCGCTAATTTCCGTGAGTCTGTCCTTCTGCCTGTCACGCTCTATTTGTGCAGCTTCCCGTAATTTCAAAAATATATACTTAAAGAGGACCTTCTAGGAATTACAGGAAAATTATTTTCATCCCGAAAGTCCTATAAACTTTTGAGTTATTAAATGCTAGAGTTACGATTTCTCCCATAGGTAATGTATGACCAAACATTTATGTATTCTTTGCATTTATTAATATATATTGTATGAATGTAAACAAATCCTCAAGCAGGTACTGGATTTGGAATAATAATAATTTTCTTCTCATAACTAAGAAAAACGAGGGTCCGCCGCAGGCTGCTGGCAGGGGTTTATGTGGGCGATGTCCCCATGGCTGAAAAGTTGAATAAAAATAATCAATTGGACATCAGTTAGAATATGGTAAATAAACCTAGATATGTAGTTTTCACTTCTTTTCTATGACGCAGAAGAAGGCAAAATGAGTTTATACATTTTAAAGAGGATCCAAATCATAATTAATTTACGATTTTTAATCAAAATTGTTGAGAAAACTAAATAAAACTAGAAAAGTACTAGTGATTTTTGGCCTATATTATTTAAACGATTCGTGTCACATGCCAAGAGGGTACCCTATCTTAAATATAAAACTTCATTCTCGTAGCTCATTTTCTTCATGGTTTATTTCGAAAATGAGTCCATTTTGCGAGAGCCAGTTTCTTAGACTCGGGGGGGGGGGGGGGACTTCAAAACGGAATTTCAATCAAAATCTCGACATCGAATTTTTGACATGATTTTAATAATTTCTCTTTTTTATATTGACTTATATAGATAAGAGAAAGTGAAAATTTAAACGCCTTTTGGATAGGCAACCTTATTTGTTTCCCTTCACAGCGGTAGTGAAGTCCCAAGGCGCCTCCATGATCTGAGTTCTCTCATTCGTCCTTCTTGTTAACACTCAAACCTACTTTGTTTCCCTCAGGTCGTAGTGACAGGACCAAAAGGGCATGTTAATAGACAATCGTCAACATTTCATTCATTATTCATTCATTTCTTGTAAATACCTTAATACTGTATGTTATAGAGCCTATTTTATTAATATTCTTTTTTCTATCGAAACAAGTGTTGATTATTCTATGTATAAAATAATTTAATAATAACTAGTCTCTCTATATATATATACTAACAAGGGGAGTGCACGGCCTTCCTGTCACCGATGTGAACGAAAATTTATTTATGTGTAATACTTGATGAAAAACAAATTCTCTCAAAGCGAGAGAATTCGCAATTTTAGGATTAAAATTTATTCTATATTTTAAAGAGTATCTAAAAAATAAGTAATTTCTGAATTTTAATCAAATTCGTTATAAGCGAATTTTGAGAAAATCGGAAAAAAACTGAAAAAGTACATCAGTAAAGTACTAGTACTCTTTGGCTGATTATATTTAAAAAAAGATTTTCGAATCTCGGCCCTGGGTTAACTAACTTTAAATAATAATAATATATAAAAAATTTCTGTCATAAGTCATTTTCTTCTTGTTTTATTTTTAACAACTCATGGGACCTCAAAACGTGAATATCCATCAAAATATCGACCTAAAATTTTTAACATGAATCCAATACTTTCTCTATATATATATATTACATATATATATAGATATGAGTATATAGGTAAAAGAAAGTAAAATTGCTTAACTCAACAATTAAAGAAACTTTTAACTCACTTATAAAGTATTCACTTACTTATATACAATATTAAACGATTGTTATTAAATATGAAAATTTTATTATAAATAAAATATGTCAAGGTAATCTAAATGCAAGAAATTTCTCACTCTAAACGTTAATTGAAGAATCTTTTATAGTTTCTCACGTAATCTCTGATTTAATAAACGTAAAATTTATAAGTAATAAACCTGTTTATTATAGATATTTCAAGCTGCTACTTTGACTTTGAAATGCTTCATTGTCTTTTGATTATAATATAAATATAAGAGATCAAAATTTTAAATTCATTACATGTCATCAAATATTATACTACTAAGTTATAATGATGGAATATTCGGAATTTTGAGCAAGTATTTGGGCCCTCTAGAGTCGGATTCATAGGCCTCTAAACAACAGATATTTCTTTGATAGTCAAAGAAAACAATTTTATTAATAATTTTTAAAATTTTTCATTTGTAAGATTTAATTACTTTATTATAATCATTAATTAAGTTTCATTTTTCTAAAATACATAAATTTTTCCCCATAGATTTCCTATGGGAGAAATAGTAACTTCTCATAACTTAAAAAAAAATTACCAAAATTTCGAGAGGAAAATAATTTTCCTGTAATCCCAAGAAGGTCCACTTCATTTTGAGCATATAATAATTTTTTTTTGAAGCTGATGAGTGATGCCGAGAGAAATTGTAGACCGAAATCTCCTCAAAACGCTGACTTTTCGGCAAGGGTGTAGGAAGGGAAAAGCAAAATGAAAATTTTTTTTTTTTTTATAATGTTAACGGAGTGTAAAATGAGGTACAACCAATGCCTTTTATGTATAACTATTATTAAGAATACTTTTTTGTTAACATTGTATTGTTTTCAGCTTCCTCTGAAGAAGAAGAGCCTATGTGCCTTCGAAATATCGGAAATAGACTCATTGGGGAAAATAAAAAATTTTCATTTTGCTTTTCCTTCTACACCCTTGCCGAAAAGTCAGCGTTTTGAGGAGATTTCGGTCAATAATTTTTTTTTTTTAAGAAATTGTTTATAGCCCTATAATTTCTTTTCTATATTTCTATAAAGGAGCGTACAAGTAATACGTATCGCAATTTGGGGGGAGGGGGTCTCGTAAAACGTTTCCATGCGTTACAAGGGGGGGGGGGTTGAACAACGCGTTACGTAACTGGTAGTCTACTTTATCGACTTTCTAAAACTTTGAACAATACTGATACTAGTAGAAGAAAGTGGGGACAAACCGACCCTTCTAAGAAGCTTCAAAAATATCAATTAGTTAAGCGGCAGTCATTAATAGCAATTACTGTTCCGCTTCACTAGTTGATTTTGAGAGTAGCTCCATTCGGTCAATCTCGGTTTGACCAGCCCGGTCGGTTTTTCCACAATTTTCCTTATATGCTAACCATATAAGTAAATAATTTACTAATTTACAACTATTTATGTAACAAGGGGATGTATGGCTTTTGAGTAGATGTAGAAGTAAGAAAAACAAGAAGAAAATGTAGCCAATGTAGTTTCTTAATTGAGATCAGTCCACGGGTAATGTTTCGATTATAGGTTTGGCGCATCATCAGAGCTAAAAATATATGTTATAAATTATATTCTACGTGTTTGTCGCCGTTGGTTCCCGCTCTTGATGTTTTTATGACGGTTCAGTCTTCATAACCTTTCTGATTCTTTTTCCTGACTTTCTCTTCCATATTTAAACTGCTATATATATAAATTGTGGAGGAGCCGTTTGTCTCGTTTTCTATTGGATCAACTTCCCGATATGTGGGTGCCCAGTGGCGGATCCGGAACATCTCCTACTACATTGCCGTCTTTTCAAAGCCGAGAGATCAACATATTACAAGACAATTCAATCTAACTTCCGATACCCTCCTACATATCAAGACATTATTAAAAAACCCATTGAAGAAGTAGTAACAGCAACAGAAAGGTTTTTTCATGAAACACAAATCATCATTTAAAATAGCCACCCTCTCCATATCGCCATATATTTCATATCATGTTGTTTTATGTTTCTTTGAATTAGCTACGTTTTTCTTATCATATTATTATAGTTTTAAGGTTTATTTTTATTATTATTGAATTAATATTGTTTTGTTTATATTATTTTGATAAATGTATATTTTGTAACAATTTTTAGCCTCAATGGCGTTTGGCTACACGGGCAGAATAAAATAAAAAAAAAAACTTCCCGATGAAATTCTACACTCTTATAAAGGACCTTATGGAGAGTTCAGGAAAATTACCCCATATTCTCAAAAGGCGAGGCTCAAAAAATTTCTGAAAATCTAGAATTTTTCTCATTGAAAAGCATTGAATTCTATCTCACTATTTGTAAAAATTAAAGCTAATTAATTATAACTAGCCGGTTCGCCCGCCTTCGGGTGAGAAATTTGAAAAATACACATGCACAGTGGTTTTGATTTGCAAATATATATGTTAATGAACAATTGCGTCATTAAGACTAAAGAAACGCCGACGTCATCACTTCATAAACTCTTAAATATATAATCATTAAGCAAATATAGATTTTTAGCAACCAATTCCCCTTTCTACTATCACTTTGAAATATGTTTCTTTTCCCATCATTGGGCTTATCTGATACATGTCTTTTGTGAGTGAGTGTACGCTATGTATTACATGGCTTTCATCGTACGATATCGTGTAGACGGGACCTTTATACCAAAACTTGCTCTGGCAAAATCACATTTGCTTTTAATTGGCTACAGTTGTCACATGTTTTTTTTATTTTCTCTCTCTCCTTTTTTTTTTTTATCAAGTTGTTGAGATTTTATCGTAGCCGATATTCTCATAACAACGCCACTCAATCATTACAAAAAAATATTTAAATTGGCTCAAAAAAAATTCTTTTATAGATTATAAAAAAAAGAGGCTATAATCAATGTTTGGTTATAATTCTAATTATGAGGTGATCATTATGAATGCAAAGAATAAAAAAAAAAAAACTTCGCTTATTTTGCATTTTGCTTACACAACTAATTAACGAAAAAGTGACTCAGAGAGAGAGAAGAGGAATATTGGCAAAACTGAAATTGCCTTTTTTTTTTTTTTAATCTGTTGTTTTACTCGCAACGAATGCAAAATCAGCATCGGATCAATATGCTTTGGCGACGGCATCCAATTGCCAGAAAGATGTCGTCTATTTTTTTTTTTGTCAAAGACTCAATGGAGTGATAAAAGTCCCTCTGATCTCTTGCTCTATTCAATATTTACCTACTTGGAATAAATTCTTTGTATCTAAAAATTTGTTATTTTGAATAACGCAGCGGTTAGCGTTTTTTATTTTCTCGTTCTATATAATATCGGAGTGTCCTTCTATCTGTCAGCTCTGTATCTTCCCGTTTTTACACTCTTATAGATGAACTTTATGAAGAGTCCAGGAAAAATACTCGGGGTTCCCATATTCTCAAATGGGAGGCTCAAAAATTAATTTTGCCATAAAAAAGCAATGGGTTTGCTTATGAAAAATTAAGTTCAATAATTAAATCTCTCAAATAAAAATTAATAAAATTTATTATTTAATTAAAATTTCTTTTACTTATACTATAACTCCGGGGTTCCTCAAGGATCACTTCTGTCCCCATCCCTCTACATCCTCTTCACAGCCGACATCCCCAACAGACCCACACGTACAAATAGCCACCTATGCAGACGACATTGCAGTTTACTATAGCAACAAAAACTTCAAATGCCTAATATCAAGGATTCAAAATTATACCAAGAAAATAATAGCAAGTCTAGCATACTGGAAACAGTCAATCAACCCCACAAAGTCCGAGGCCATTCTTTTCACAAAGAAAAGAAAATATCTCCACACCACAATAAGCGTCGGAGGCGCCACTCTCAAATGGTCCCCGGCAACCAAATATTTAGGTCTAAAATTTGACAGGAGGCTAAATTGGAACGCCCACTGCAAAGCGGCTTATACAAACGGAAAAACCGCCAAAAAACTCCTCTGGCCACTCCTAAATAGAAATAGTCTACTACCCATCGATCACAAAATTCTCCTTTATAAAGCAATAGTCCGACCAAGAATCACTTATGGCGCACCAATCTGGATAAATAGGGCAGCACCTTCCAGCATTAAACTACTCAAAAGAATACAAAGCACGACACTTCGAACCATAGCAGCTCCACCACCAGGTATCTCAAACATCGAAATAGCCACAGCACTGGAAATAGAAGAACTGGACGCCTTCGCAAAGAAGCTAAAGAAAGACACGAAGAGAAAATGAAGATTCACCCAAATCCATTAATAACCAACTTAACATAAATTCACTTGTAAACAAGTAAAACTGTTCTTTTATATTCTTTTTATAAAAAAATGTTTTAGGTTTTTTTAAAAATTTTTTCCTAAAAATGTAAACTGTAACCCAGCAAACTCGCCCAAATTACACTAAAAAGACTAAGGAAAAGAGGAAATAAAATACTCTCGAAGCCTTTACACTACAAAATTGTAAACTACATTCGCCTAGTGCGAGACATTGTATAAAAGAAATATGAAATAAAAACTGTTAAATTAAATTAATTACTTATACTAATTTTTAGAAAATACGAGTATAAAGTCATTTATTAATTAAAAATTAAATAAATTATATAGCAATTTGTATTATTTTTTATTTGAAAAATGTAATTAGCTTTAATTTTTCATAATGCAAGGTAGAACCCATTGCCTTCTTATGGGAAAATTTCGGAATTTTTTGAGCTTATCTATTTGAAAATAAGGGTAATCCGAGTATTTTTCTAAATTCACACAGGAAAACTGAGCATAACAGACAGGTGGGCACTCCACTATTTAAAAATTATACAGATTAGCGTGAGATAATTAACCAGAAAGGCATTTTTATACTAATTGAAACGATTATTATTAGGAGAATTTTTAATTATAGACCCCATATTTGTATTATAAATGTTTATTAAAAATATATAAATACTGTACAACGTTTCAACTGCTTATTCTGCAGCCGTTATCAAGTACTGTGCACTTGCTCCGACTCAAGTGAACTAACTGTCATGTCTGTTACTTGCCTTTTTATATACAGCGACGTCAGCGCCACTGCCGGCATTTCTGTGAAGTTTGATTCAAATTTTCCCGCTCGTAATTGAAACGACTTGGTTAAGGGTCCGCTGCTGGCGGGCTCAATTCTTTCAATTTCCAACCTATCTATTTTTTTTTTTTTTTTTTTTATGAATTAGAGGTTTTTAAGCTTTATAAAATAATTATAATTAGAAAATGAAGGCAATTAAAGTGAACAATGTAGATTTTTTTTTTTCGTAAAAGAATTCGACTGCAACTATCTTGGTGGGTGTTGATTAATTGTCCAGCAGCCACAGGGCGGATACAAGGGGAGGTGGTAATTACCCCCCCCCCTGGAAACTCCTCTGGATCCGCCACTGTCAGCAGCCTCACCTTACTTTTTCAAAATATTCTTCTATATATATAATTCGCTAATGTCCATCTGTCTGTCTGTCTGTCACGCTCTATTTGGACAACTTCCCGTTGGAATTTTGAAATGAAATTTTATATGCATAAAGAGGACCTTCTCGGGATTACAGGAAAATTATTTTCATCACTAAATTCCTATAACTTTTTGAGTTATCAATTTCTAAAGTTACGATTTCTCCCATAGGAAATATATAGAGAAATATTTATGTATTCTTTTCATTTGTGTATTTTTCCATGAATGTAAACAAATCCTCAAGCAGGCACTGAATTGGAATGGAATAATAATAATTTTCTTTTCATAATTAAGAAGAAAAGGCGAAACCCGCCGAAGGCTTGCGGCACGGCTAGTATTTTCTAATTTGTGATTATTCATTAAAAAAAAAAAGTTTTATTTTACTCTAATTAGATCTCTTCTTTTTTTCTCACTTTTATTTTTTTTGTTTGTTTACTTGTTATAGACGGAGTTGGCGCAAACTATCAGAGAAAGTAGAAAGGCAATTGAAGATCAACGGCTGCGATGGACAGGGGGCTCGTGTGACCCCTAAAATCCGATAAGGGTGGGATGGAGCCTCCGCCCTGAGATCTGCCCTTGGGTCCGATGGCCGGCGTCCTGGCCGCACTGGGGGTCGCCCTTCTTGGCGCCCTTGGCGCTGCGCACGCCCTCGAAGTCGGTGAGTCCGTCCATCTCAATTAACTAAATACATATAGGCTTAGGTTTATAGGCTATACAACAACAAAAATAATGGTTTTGTAATCTTTTTTTTTTCTGCCTCCTTTCACCCCCCACATTTTTTCTTTTACATTTTTTTACTTTTTTTTTTACAGTCGTATCAAAACACAATTTTCTAAAAATATATATGTAAATTTTATATAAAAACTAATTACTACCAAAAAATTTAGAAAACTAGACAAAAACAAAACAATATTTAGAAAATTGAACGAAAACAAAACAATATTTAGAATATTATACAAAAAACAAAACAGTATTTTAGAAAATTAAACAAAAATCAACCAATATTTAGAAAATTATACAAAAATAAACTCAGTATTTTAAAAGTTAAACAAAAATCAACCAATATTTAGAAAATTATACAAAAACAAACCAACATTTAGAAAATTATACAAAAACAAACCAACATTTTAAAAATTAAACAAAAATCAACCAATATTTAGAAAATTATACAAAAACAAACCAGCATTTTAAAAATTAAACAAAAATCAACCAATATTTAGAAAATTATACAAAAACAAACCAGCATTTTAAAAATTGAACAAAAATCAACCAATATTAAGAAAATTAAACAAAAACAAACCAATAATTAAAAAATTAAACAAAAAGAATATTTAGAAAATTATACAAACAAAACGTTTTGTAATCTTGACACTGTCCTTTTATTTTGTTTTGTTTTGTTTATATTATATTTAAATTTGTATTGTGTTTGTTTGAACCTAGCCACCGAGAACTTGTGCCTCTAAGCAGGTCAATAATATCAACTTATTTATTTATCTATTTGAAAGATTGAAATAAATAAATATAAATTATAATATTTAAAGTTGATCTATATTTAGAAAATTATCAAAAAATATAGCTATATTATTTTTTTTTTACAATTTTCTTTCCTTAAAATTCATGCACACCCAGAGACCATTTTCCTAACTGCTCAATAGTAACTCTGTCTATTCCTTTTGTTATGTTTGATTAAAACATAATATACAGATTTTATTATTAATATTGGCAATACAATACCTTTTCTAACTCTGTAAAATATAACGTTTTATTAAATTTTCAAATTAAAAAAAAAAGAAACTTTTAAAATAGACGAGAGTACGTTTTGTTTTTTAAAACTCATATGAATTTCAAACAATAATTTTTTTTTTTTGTTCTTTCATATGAATTTTAACATAATTTTGAACAAGTCTGTTATCAAATGGTTGAATTGAGTTAGAATGTTTTGTTTGTCAAAAAAAAAAAAGTTTTTTTTTAAATGTTTCAATGACCATGAACCGTTAAATAAAATTTTTTTTAAGGAATTTAATGAGATCATAGAAAATAAAAGCTTAATCTAAATACTTGTGAGTCACGTGATGGGGTGGGTGAATGGTGGTGGGGGGGATGTGTTGTAATATTATTATTTCCATTTAAAAATTTTAATTTAATTTTTGAAATTGTAATTAAATTAATAATAAAAATAAAACAACTCAACAACACGCATGGTTTTGTCGAATTGCGAATTTGGTTGTGTTTTTGTTTAACTTTTGTTGTTTACATTAATTAATTAGAACAAAAAAAAAGAGTAAATAAAAGAATTTACAAAAAAAAAAGGAAAAGTGGGGGGATTAAGAAGAAACAAAAAAAAAATAAATAAATCAAATTAATTCTAGTAATTATCTCTCGCTAAATAATAATAATAATTAACATTATATTAATTCATAGAGTTGATAAAACAATGGACTTTTAAAGGGGGTTTCAAATGAAAGAATAATTTATTGTTATTGGCATATGAATATTTAATTCCTAAAAGTTGATAGAATAATTAGCATAAATAATTTACTTTCATTAAATGGAAAATGGAAAATGCGAGTGTGAAAGATAAATCTAAAAAAAAAAAAACAAAAAAACAAATATGAATCTTTTATTTTAGGCAATTAAATATTTTCTAACAATAATGCTAGAATTTTATGAATGAGAGAGAAAAGGTTTAATAAATAAACTAGCCGGACTTCCCGCCTTTGAGGAGCCTTGCCCTTTGCCCTCAAAAAAAGGAAATACCCCATTACTTTCATATGGGAAAAGTCTGCATTTTCAGGAACTTTTTGAGCCTCCCCATTTGAAATAAATTTGAAATAAATAATTTCTAAGAATAATGCTAGAATTTTATGAATGAGACAGAAAAGGTTTAATAAATAAACTAGCAGGACGGCCCGCCCACGGGGGGCCTCGCCCTTCCCCTGTGTGTTCAAAAGAAGGAAATTTCCCATTGTTTTCATATGGGAAATGTCTGCATTTTCAGAGATTTTTTGAGCCTCACCATCTGAAATAAATTTGAAATAAATAATTTCTAAGAATAATGCTAGAATTTTATGTATGAGACAGAAAAGGTTTAATAAATAAACTAGCCGGACCTTTTCTGTCTCAATCATAAAATTATAGCATTATTCTTAGAAATTATTTATTTCAAATTTATTTCAGAGGCTCAAAAAATTCCTGAAAATGCAGACATTTCCCATATGAAAACAATGGGATATTTCCTTCTTTTGAACACACAGGAGGGTAAAGAGCAAGGCTCCCCGAAGACTGGCGGTCCGCAAACAAAAAGAAACCAATCGGACCGCGGGGGAGCCTTGCTCTTTACCCTCCTGTGTGTTCAAAAGAAGGAAATATCCCATTGTTTTCATATGGGAAAGGTCTGCATTTTCAGGAATTTTTTGAGCCTCACCATTTGAAATAAATAATTTCTAAGAATAATGCTATAATTTTATGAATGAGACAGAAAAGGTTCAATGAATAAACTAGCCGACTCGCCCGTCTTCGGGGAGCCTTGCTCTTTACCCTCCTGTGTGTTCAAAAGAAGGAAATATCCCATTGTTTTCATATGGGAAATGTCTGCATTTTCAAGAATTTTTTGAGCCTCACCATTTGAAATAAATAATTTCTAACAATAACGCCTTAATTTTATGAAAGAGATAAAAGGCTTGATAAAGCAGTTGAAATTACCAAATCGTAATTAAATTCGTGTGCTGTGCGATCATTCACACCATATTACCTGAGAGATTTGTAATATTTATATTAGTTTTTTTTTTTAAATGATAAATTCAGTTTGAGTAAAAGTTATGAAATTTCAAAAAAAAAAAAAAAAAAAATTGAGATAAATCACGTATTTGTATAGCCCTGTGGGATCAAGTGAACGCTATGTTATCAAAAATGTATCAATGAAATAGAATCACACAGTATAGCGAGCACACAGACACACACCGACACACAGACCCGTGGATAAAGCGGATAAATTCAATTTGATCGAGGAGAAAACGCCGTTTGGCATCAGCTCCCCCCCTCCCTACCCCTCGATTTGTGTGTGTGTTCACCCCCGATGTTTATTGATATAACTTGACTGAGTTGAATATCCATTTTAGTCGAAGTGGGAGGGGGGGGTGCTCTATGTCACAATTCGACATGCTTAATCATGAGAAATGGATTAGCTATATTTATATTATTAGTTAGTGATATGATAGACATAAACATGTTGAAAATATCACAACCATGTATCGTACAGGGAAAATTTTAAATTAATTATTATTCATAATAAACTAAAGATTGAATGACGAATTTGGAAAATTAATAAAAACACGGCACGTCCACCTTAGTCGGAATTCGACTCCCCCCCCCGGCTCGGGCCCGCCTGTGGCAGATTCTTACCTTTTTCCTAATTATGAGAAATATTATTCCAATCCAGTGTAGGGTGGTTCGGTTAAATCCACAGGTTAAAACCGGTTTTAACCGTTCTGGCTTTAATCCAATTTTGACCAGTGGTTTCTATTGAAATAATTAAATAAATTTCATATAAGTATACTTCGGGAAAATTACAAAATTACATAAAAACATAAATGATACAGGAATGGTGAAATCAAAAATAATTACAAAAAATTTTATATTTACAGGAATTTTAGACCAATAGTTTCAAATAAAAGTTGAAAGTTAAAAAAAAAATCGGACTTAAAAAATCTGGTGTGACGGGGCGTACAATACAAACTTTCTCTTACATTCGCTAATTGAAAGTTGTGTTCTGTGCTTGTCACACCAGATTTTTTAAATTTAATTTAAGGCCTTTAGACACCGTCCCTATTTATTCAAATTGATTGATATTCAATACAATTTAAATTAATTTTTGTCACATGGGACGGAATGTGAACTCTTAACCCCTAGGACAAGAAGAAAACACCAGGATATAATTAGTTTTCAATAACACAAGAATAGAGTGGTCTTCAAACAATTTTGAAAGCAAAATGAGAATATGCATTTAAAAAATAATTGATTTATGAATTTTACAAATCGTTAGAGTGAATTTTGAGAAAATCGAAAAAAAAAACAAAAAGTACATCAGTAAAGTACTAGTACTGTTTGTCAGATTTTGTTTAAAAGATTTGTGTTCCGTGCCACAGGGTACCTAACTTAAATATCAAATTTCAACGCGACATCGATTTTGTGACGTGAATCCAATACCTTCCCCTTACATATACCAGTATATTACATATTTAGTTAAGACGACGGTTTTAACCACTTTTGACCATTGCACTGGACAAAATCTTAAAAAAGTTGTTTTTTTAACCACCCTGATCCAGTGCCTGCTTGAGGATTTGTTTACATTCATAGAATACATAAATATTTCCTCATACATTTCCTATGGGAGAAATTGTAACTTCAGCAATTAATAACTCAAAAAGTTATAGAAAATTCGGGAGAAAATAATTTTCCTGTAATTCCTAGAAGGTCATATTTAAGCATATAAAATTCGGCTTAGAAATTCCAAAGGGAAATTGCCCAAATATAACGTGACAGAGAGACAGACGGCGCATTAGTAGAATATAGTGAATTATCTTGAATAAAGGTTAAATACTGCATTTATAAAATATCACTCAGGGGCTCACTTCTAGTGAGTACGTGGATGGCGACCACAAGTTACCCGAGCTAAGGCTGGCATTTCTTCCTTTTCCTTTATGTCAGCCTTAATCTCCTTTTTCATAGCAATCGTCAGGCCGTGAGACGGGTCGGCTTGCTTTTCTGTCTCATTTTTTATGAATTAATTTTGCCGACCCCGACCACATATAAGGCTAAGATAGAAGAGGACTGTATTTATAAAATCTATATATATAATTCGATAATGTCCGTCTGTCCGTCTGTCACGCTCTATTTGGGCAACTTCCCGTTGGAATTTCGAAACGAAATTTTATATGCATAAAGAGGGCTTTCTCGGGATTACAGAAAAATTATTTTCATCCCGAAATTCCTATAACTTTTTGAGTTATTAATTCTTAAAGTTACGATTTCTCCCATAGGAAATGTATAAAGAAATATTTATGTATTATTTTCATTTGTGTATTCCATGAATGTAAACAAATCCTCAAGCAGGTACTTAATTGGAATGGAATAATAATAATTTTATTTTCATAATTAAGAAGAAAAGGCGAGAGTTCGCCGCAGGCGTGCCCGAGCCAGCTGAGGGGTGTCCAGGTGGGCGAAGCCTCTCATGATTAAGAAAAGGCGAGGGTCCGCCGCAGGAGGGCCCGAGCGAGCTGGCGGGGGGTCCATGGGGATGAAGCAGCTAGTAACTATATAAATGAAACCTTGAATTACGAAAAAAGTAATAAAGTCTCTGCGACCAGTCGGTGCAAATCAATATGATCTCAAAATAAATTACTTTTACACGGATCATAATTATTAAACTTTAATTAATGAGTTTTTTTTTATAATTTTTTTTTTTAGAAAAAAAATATAAAATCCATTAGAAGAGATGGATGGAATTCAGAGACTCATTTTACTGTAGTTTTAATTAAAAAACATTTTTCAAAAACTCTTTTTATCTCTATTATCTTTTTATGACCAATAGGAGAAAATTTACATATATCGAATACTCATATAATCTAGGTATTAATTAATATTGAAATTTACTTTATGAAAATCGTAAATCTATTCTCGTACTTAATTTGCAAAAAAAAAAAAAAAAAATAAAAAAAGAATATTTTTGTCTAAATGATTTTTTACTTTCTCTTACCTATATATGTATATTAATTTCTATTGTACCACTTAAGCAAATGTCCAATTATCGTTGAACCAGTATGTGATAAAAATGATTTCAAAATGGTTCATTATAATACTGCATGCCAACAATAAGCCCCTCACACTTCAAACCTGTATCTCTTAAGATAGATTGTAAAATTAGTTTTATTTATTTATTTTTTTTTTTTTTTTTTGCCTTTTTTGTACAAGAGTCAAGTGTGATTCACAGATTTTAAGAGCGAAATGTAATAAATTTTAAAGAACATCTAAAAAATAATTTTTGAATTTAAAGCAAATTTTGAGAAAATCGGAAAAAAAAAACTGAAAAAGCACATCAGTAAAGTATTAGTACTTTTTGGTCGATTTTGTTCAAAAGCTTATTTTAAGGCTTCATGGGGATAACTAACTTAAATATAAAATTTCAGGCTCGTAGTTCAATTCCTTCTTGCTTTAAATTGAACACACACAGTGAGACCTACTTTGTTGGACTTAAGGGACCTCAAAATCTCGACAGAATTTTTGAGTCCAATACTTTCTCTCTATATAGGCACAAGAAGGAAAAAAATATGGTAAATGGAGTGCGGTTGATATGTCAAGATCCATTTCCGAGCTGCAAAATGGCGACTTAAGGATAAACGAAATATGTAGGACTTACGGGGCCCCAAAGCCAAAGAGGCATAATAACGCTAATGACGATACACAAAAACTTAGCCTATGTCAGGGATAACCTCCCGAATTTGAAAAAGAATATAACATAGATGGTACAGTGAGCGCCACAATTAAGTCCCCACCTGATAGTTAGAGCCTTAAGTATATATGGTGAAATAATTTTAAATTTAAAAAGGTAAAATAAAATCATCTGTACCAGATTTTACGTTTTAACTTTTCGGTCATTAAAATTATTTCACTATACACCATATAGTTAAGGCTATAGCTATCAGGTGGGGACTTAATGTACTCACTGTATGTACTTCATAGGAAAGATAGAAGAAATGGTTGATATCGGCGGAAACTAGCTGGTAAATATATGCCGGCACAATAAAAAAAATCAGGCTGCAACCAGACACACCAGATTTTTTTTCTTCTCACTTGGCAAAAAGAAGATTCCATCCCATCTAGGGGTGGAGTTTTAATAATACATACAAACAGAAAGGATATTCAATTGTCACAGCTAATCTGGCTGACGTTTGGAATATTTATTCAATCGGAAACTCACACCTGTCCTGAATACGGTTTATTTACACACACACACACACACACATTTATTCGTCAAAGAACGGTTTCTCGTTCACTCAAGCGAATAGACAATATTTTCTTTTTTTTTTTTTTGTTCTCTCATGTGACATCCGTCGTGATCCTAAGGGTTAAGTCTTCTCTTCGTTTCTCTAAAGACATTTGGCTGTGCTGTGTGTGGCATAACAGTGCAATTTCAGACAAAAATACGTCAAAATGTCAAAGCCTTCTGTTCTGTTCGTGTGCAAGTGGCGGCACCCACCCAAAAACGGAGGCCACCACAACACACAAACTTTACTTACTCTCTCTTGACATTCCCAAGAGACATGCTGCCTGCCATTACCAAAGACGACAACGTCCAGAAAACACATCGCGATATTTAGAAAATTAATTTTACACCGACAAGAATTGACATAGAAGAAACCAATTGGCTCAACAAGTTGATCGATCGACTTGACTCTTATATACACCTTCAAACCAACCATTTTCTTTGACAGTTTTTTTCCTTCCTTCCTTCTTCTTCTCGCGCCTTGATTGATGTGATGTTTCAACCACTAAGAGATCTCTACTTAATTGTTACTAAATATACTCTAATTTATCATTTAATTTTCATAAACATAAAATCTGGTGTGAATGATCGCACAGCACACAACTTGCCCTTACCTTCGGTAAAAAAAAGTTGTGTCTGTGCTTGTCACACCAGATTTTTTGTGTCGACATATATTTAGTTACCGCAGATATATTAGAAATCAAGATATAAAATTTATTAACATAGAAACAATTTCTCCTATCTTTCCTATGAAGTACAATAGTTAAGTGTGTCTCAAACTATTTTGAGCACAAAATGCAAATATATATTTTCAAGAGAATCTAAAAAATAATTGATTTTTGAATTTCACTCAAAATTGCTAGAGCGGATTTTGAAAAAATCGAAAAAAAAAATGAAAAAGTACATCAGTAAAGTACTAGTGCTTTTGGATCGATTTTGTTCAAAAGGTTTGTGTCACGTCCCAGGGGGGTGCCTTAGTTAAATATACAATTTCAACCTTGTAGCCCTTTTCGTTCATGAGATATTTTGTTCACAGTCAAACCATTTGGTGAGACCCACTTTTTTGGACTCAGGGGACCTCAAAACGTATATATCCATCAAGATCTCAGCATCGAATTTTTAACATGAGAACATAATAAAATTAATATTAATTTTGTTTTTATTGAGCATTTCAACTCAAATTGACAAGTGACCACTTGAAGTTAAAAACAAAAAATTTGTGTTCTGTGCTTGTCACACCAGATATAGGCCTACATAGTTTTTCACACTACATTAGAATAAGGCGAGATAGAACCCGTGTCGACACTTTCTAATGGAAAAATTCCATCAGTTTGAGAAATTTTTTGAGTTTTCCATTTAAGAATTAACTTAAGTAAAATTTATAAATATAGAAAAATATTTCCAATTTTCGTATTCATTCCTATGAAGTACAAAAGTAAAGTGTGTAATTTCGAGATCAAAATAAGAATATACATTTTAAAAAGCCTCTAAAAATTGATTGGCTATGAATTTTAATTAAAATCATTAAAGCAGATTTTGAGAAATTTGAAAAAAAAAAAAAAAAATCTGAAGAAGTACATCAGTAAAGTATTTAATTTAAAATTTATTTAAAAGCTTATTTTTGCGTCTCAGGAAAATACCGAACTTAAATATCAAATTTCAATCTCAAGAGCCAATTCATTATGCGGGTTTTTTGAGCTCATGAGGGAGTGCTTCAAAAGGTGTATTTCCATAAAGTCATCAAATTTTTGACATAAATACAATATTTTTTACATCGTAGTATCAATAACTCATCCTCTTGTTTTCTTACAAACGTTAATTTTGACTTGTTTTCATTTTTTTTTCTTTCTAATGATCAATTATAATTTATTTTCAAAAAACAGGTATGTGGGTCGGAGCAAAAATCTGTATATTCTTGCTTCTAATTGAAAACTCAAAGAATTTTTGTCTAAAATATAACAAACATAAAAAAAATGATATTTGAAAAAAATAATAATTTGATTCTTTAACGAAATCCATTCAACTAAAAAAAAAAGTTTCTTAATTAAAATCATATTACGTCAGAAAAAGTAAGAATATATTTATTGAAGCGTTAATTTTTTTTTTTTTTTTTTTCTGTTATAATTGATTTTAAAACTTGAAAGAATAAATGGATATCAAAAAAAAAAAAAAAAACTACGAAAGTATTGAATTCAAGTCGGTAATTCGATATCTAGAATTTAATGAAAATATACGTTTTGAGTCCCCTGAGCTCAAAAATATGTGTTCCTCATTCTGTTTGTGTTCAAAATATAGCATGAAAAAAATAAGCTGCTTGGTTGAAATTTGATATTTAAGCTAGGTATATTCCGGAGGGTGGAAAATAAGCTTTTGAACAAAATTGGCCCAAGAGTACTGGTACTTTACTGATGTTCATTTTTCAGTATTTTTCGATGTTCTCAAACGATTTTGATTAAAATTTAAAAATCAATTATCTTTTAGTTGCTTTTTAAAATATATATTCTCATTTTTCCCTCGAAATTGTTTTAAGGACACTTTTCTCTTGTACTTCATAGAAAAGTTAGCAAAAACTTTAACAAAATATTGACTGCCTTCGGCAGTCTTCGTGCATAGCCGGGGAACTTCGCTTCCCTGGACCCCCACCAGCTGGCTCGGGATCGCCTGCGGCGGACACTCTTTTATTAATTATGAAAAAATATTATCATTACTATTCCAATTCAGTGCCTGCTTGAGGATTTGATTACATTGATAGAATACAAAGAATACATAAATATTTCTCTTTACATTTCCTTTGGGAGAAATCGTAACTTTAAGAATTAATAACTCAAATAGTTATAAGGATTTCGGGATGAAAATAATTTTCCTGTAGTCTCTAGAAGGTCCTCTTTAAGTATATAACTGTTACGTAAAATTTCGTTTCAAAATTCCAACGAGAAGTTGGTCAAACAGAGCGTGACAGACAGATAGACAGACAGACATTGGCGAATTATATAAATAAATAATATTAGATTTAAACTTTCTACCGTAGGCTCTAGTTGAAACATTATGTATATATGAAAGGTAAAATACACTAGGTTATGTGTTTCAAGTTTTTTTATTAATTTTAATTTTAATTAATAAAAAACCTTGAAACACATAACCTAGTGAATTTTACCTTTCATATATCAAATTTTTTTTTTTTTTATATTCTGTATATATATTATATAGCGAAACAAGCTTCTATAGAATTCAATTAGCGATTAAAATTTATTCTCGAAAGATTGATAAAAAATAAATCAAATAGTTTTTTTTTTTTATTTCTTGGCTCATTTCCCATTTTTTTGCTTTCCCATTAAAAAAAAAAAAAAAATTAAAACTTCCTCCTTTAATTTGAGACATGTAACGAACTCCACCCCAAACTACACACATTTCATGTTAATTATTTTTCTAAGAAAATCCAAATTTAATTTAAAATAACGTAATGAAAAATAAAAAAAAACTCCATTTAATAAGAAAAACAAATAAAAAAATAAAGCAAATAGAAAAGAAGAAAATTACTCCGAGTTAATTTTTAACCCTTCCCCCTCCCCCTCTGAAAAAACAAATAACCCTAATGGAAAAGTCTATTTAATTATTGTCCTTGTCGCCAATTCTTGAATAATGAACTACAAATAAATCAAGTTCAAATTTGTCAATTGTTCTTGGGCTTGGTGTAGCTGGTAGCGGGCCTACCCGCCGACCGGGTTCGGACTCCAGGCAGTCCGATAATTTTATTTAAGCCATTTTGATACCAAATGGCTTAAATAGAAATGCCTGGACTCCCATTAAATATTATAAATAATAACGGTTATCGTAAAGTCTTAAATGGTCTAATTTCCCGAAAGGACTGTGTGAATGTGAGTGTGTGTGAGCACAAATGAGAAAAAAAAAAGTGTGAGTGTTAAAAAAAATGCAAATTTGTAAATAAATGAAAAGAATACATAAATATTTCTCTATACATTTCCTATGTGAGAAATGGTAACTTTAAGAATTAATAACTCAAAAAGTTATAGAAATTTCGGGATGAAAATAATTTTCCTGTAATCCCTTAAAGGTCCTCTTTAAGCATAAAAAATTTGGTTTCAAAATTCCAAAAAGAAGTTGCCCAAATACAGACGGACGGACATACAGACATTAGCGAATTGTATATATAGATTCACAACAGTCAAGATATAAAAAAAATATATTTATTTTTTGTTTCCCTAATCTTTGATATGAAGTACAAGAGTAAATTAACAATTTTGAGAGCAAAATGAGAATATACATTTTAAAGAGCATCTAAAAAATAATTGATTAAACAAAAACATTAAAGCGAATATTGAGGAAATCGAAAAATACTCAAAAATACATCAGTAAGTACTAGTACTTTTGGTCCGATTTTGTTCAAAAGCTTATTTTCAACTTTTCAGGGAGTACCAAATTTAAATATCAAATTTCAACCATGCAGCTCTTTTCTTTCATGCTTTATTTTGAACACAAACAGAGTGCATGACCCATATTTTTGAGCATAGAGGCTCATTTTGACATTTTTCTAACAATATATATGTTTCGAAATGAAATTTTTGCACATTTATGGAGAATACAGGAAAATATATGGAGAGTTCAGGAAAATTTATCATGGCTCTCAAATGGGGCGGCTCAAAATTTTCCTTAAAATAGATTTTCTCATAGAACGAGCATTTTCAAAACTTTGTAGCTCATTTTCTTTAGGCTTTATTTTAAAAACACTCACTTTTTTCTGTATTTCCATCTACATGATTCCAATACTTTCTCTCTATTAACATTCATAAGAGAAAGTAAAAATATATTTTTTACGGTTATATTAAAAGTTTTTGCTTTCTCCATGTAGAGAAAAAAAAAATTATTTCTCAATCAGCTTTGTAAGAATCCACGCATTGGTAAACAAAAAAAAAAAAAAAATCCCAGATCTTTTCGATGGGCACCCTTGAAGATGTGGCCATCCATGACCATCCCGCCAGCCAGTCAGCAAGCACTCTCACCTTCTATCGATTCTCTCTCTTTTCTTTTTGCTTTTGTTGTTTCGCCTTTTATTCGCATTTCTTTTCAATGACGCCCTTCCACCCTCTCTTTTCTTTATTCAATAATGAGGAGTTGGAAGAAGATGAGGGGAGTTACCTTGCATAATAAATCTAATTTAAGTTTATTTACTTTAAGCGAAAATAAAATTCGCTTATAACATTTGAATAATCAATCTAATTTTTTCCAAAAATATTTAGAAGAATCTAATAATAAAAAAAAGAAGGGGAGGGGGTTATTTCCTTTGCTTAAGAAACGCACGCGAATATATTAAATGTAAATTATTTTTTATTTTAATCTTTTCGACATCATAGGCCATTTAGACTTTCAACGGTAGCTATTATAATTGTAACCACGGTTACAGGAAAATATATGGAGAGTTCAGGAAAAATTATCATGGCTCTCAAATAGGACGGCTCAAAATTTTCCTTAAAATAAATTTTCCTATGGAAAAGCATTGGATTCTAACTAAAAAAAAAATCAAAGCCAATTAATTACAATAATTAAATCTCTCAAATTAAAAATAATAAAATTTTATATATATATATATATATTTTTTTTAATAGACTACTCATATTTAAGGAGCAAAGAGCAGATTTTCTTGCAATAAAAAATCTACGTTTCATGCATTAAAAACTATACTTTCGTGCAGTAAAAACTGCATTTAGTGCAAAATCATAAAATTGATAACTTTTTTAATATAATGACTTAAAAAAATTACAACAATATAAGAATTTAATCGATTCTGAGATGAAAAATTTGATTTATTGTAATTTATTGTACAATAATTAACAGTTCCATATATAAATCAGGACAGTAGTTATCCATTTGAGATCCCACCGTTTTCATGCAAAGATTACAATTAACAACTTTGCCATCAGTAGTAAAAGTCTCTGGGAGTGATCCATACATGGGCGTAGCTAGGGATCCCCCCTAGTCGTCGGGGCCCCGCCTATTTGATAGATAGCTTCTAAAATATATAATTCGTATAGATACTAAATTTTATATTGCTTTCTATTAACCAAAAAAAAAAAAAAAAAAAAATGCAATAACATGTAAATCCGCTCTCTGTTTATAAGTTAGAGATTTTTATTGATATATTTCCTAATGAGTCATGTAAGTAAATAGTATATGAATGCACGATCATGATTAAAGAAAGACGAAGGTCCGCCTCAGGCGGGCTCGAGCTAGCTTGAGTTTGCGGGTTTTCATATTTTGATAAAAAAAAAATTTCCGTTCCTATCAAATGCCTTTCGTATTTATTTATTTTTTTACCCCTGCTAAAACAAATATTAATCATTTTTATATGACTTCGAAAATGGAATATTTAATGAATAATAAATTAATGGATGTGTCAGACAATCGTATTCATTTTGACAATATATAGAAGCCTTATATATATATGAGTGGCGAACCCATCAATTATAGATTTAGACTGACCAATAATAACGAAAACTATCGAAATAATTCGATTAATATGGGATAGGACGACTAGAGAGGAATTAAATCTGGTCCAGAGTGGAGACGGTAATTAATAATCGATCAAAATGTTTGGAGCATTCTATTTATATAATAAAACGTTGAAACTGAGGATTAATAAAAAAAATTTAAGATACTTAAATACAAATAATCAGGACTCGAAATCAATTTTAAAAGTTTACGAGTCAAAATTAAATATGTTATTTTGAGAAAAAATCCCATATTCTGGTAAAAGTGAGTAGTTCTCATAAACTGTTAATGAAGAATTTTTTAACCTAATTCAAGTTTATTATTTATTATTATTATTATAACCTAATTCAAATTATTTTTATTTTATCTTTGATTATGGGACCTCCTGTCTGTAACAGCCAGAAATATACATTCTAAGACTTTTAGACGTGATTATCGAGTTAATTTATTTATTTAAATTAAATTCGCTAGCTGGTTTGGGCCCTCTGCGGCAGATCGTGCCTACTTGGGCATTTGTTTAAATTTATAGAATACATAAATGCAAAGAATTCATAAATATTTAGCTATACATTTCCTATAGGAGAAATCGTAAATTTAGGGGTTAATAACTCAAAAAGTTATAGGAATTTCGGGATGAAAATAATTTTCCTGTAATCCCTAGAAGGTCATCTTTAAGCATATAAAATTTGGTTTCAAAATTCCAAAGAGAAGTTGCCCAGATAGCAATTATAATTTTTAAATTAAACATATATAAAAACAGCTAACTCAATACATACAGAGGGGGTGATACTTAAAAAAAAAGTCAAAATAAAAAGAAGACTTGTGCTCCTATAGTGTTAGAGAAAATCTATATAATTTGCTAATGTCCGTTTGTCCGTCTGTCACGCTCTATTTGGGCAATTTCCCGTTGCGTTTTGAAACCATATTTTTTATGCTTAAAGAGGACCAACCTTCAAAGGATTACAGGAAAATTATTTTCATCCCGAAATTCCTGTAACCTTTGAGTTATTAATTCCAAAAGTTACCATTTCTCCTATAGGAAATGTATAGAGAAATATTTATGTATTCTTTCATTTGTGTATTCTATGATTCTTCAAGCAGGCACTGGATTAGAATAGTCATGATAGTTTTTTTAAAAAATAAAAAAAAAGGAGTGGGTACGCCGCAGGCCGGACCGAGCCAGCTGAGGGGGTCCAAAAGGGCGAAGCCCGCTGAAGGCGAACGCCGCGGCTAATATTAATTAAATCCACTAGGTGAATTAATCTCGTTATTTTATTTGTCCAAATTAACGATCAAAGCTGTGAAAAGAAATGGGATAGTGATAATATAAGTAAAAGAAAAACAGAGAGCCGTTTGTTATGTATTAGCAAGGCGACTTTGTCCCTTTTTCGTTGCGGGGGTGGCAATGGGTGGGCGTCAAAGGTGTTGGCTTCTTTTCCTTTCATCGTCCTCTTGGATAATCCAATTTGTCTTTGGACAGATGGCCGCATCTTTTTTTTTCTAGAAACAAAAGCCCACTTGGCAATTCCAGCACAAGATTTAGTCGACTGTCTCTTCTTTTTGAGGCCCTCCGGGTCAAACAAATCAAATTTGCCCCGGGAAAAAAGAAAAACCTTTTTCTTAAGCTTTGCGTTAACAATAATTCAATTAAAACATCTTTTTCTTTTTTTTTTTTTGTATTTTAATATGTTTACTCTAACTTATTTATTTTTAATTTCATCTTGTAATAAAAAAACTAAAGAGTATATGGTCTTAATAATTTTTTTTTTTTTACTTAGCATCAAAGAGATAAGATCGAAAAATAAGGCTATTTGTAATTAAATAATTAAATAAAAGTGGATTTTTTAAAGAAATTTTAATAAACTAGCCGCGACGCCCGCCTTTGACGGGCTTCGCGAATGGCCGGGGGGCTTTGCCCCCTGGACCTCACGCCAGCTGAGTCGGGCCCGACCGCGGCCGACCCTCACCTTTTCTTCTTAATTAAGAAAAAAAAATTATTATTATTCCATTCTAATTCAGTGCATGCTCGAGGATTTGTTTACATTCATAAACACAAATGCAAAGAATACCATACATAAATATTTCTCTGTACATTTCCTATGGGAGAAATCGTAACTTTAGGAGTTAATATTCAAAAAGTTATAATAATTTAGGGATGAAAATAATTTTCCTATAAACCCTAGAAGAACCTATTTAAGCATTAAAAATTTGGTTTCAAAATTCCAACGAGAAGTTGCACCAAATACAGTCGGACGGACAGACAGACGAACATTAGCGAATTATCATATATAGATACTGGCCGCGAAGCCCGAAGACCTCCCTGGGCTGACTTGGGCCCGCCTTCGGCTGATCCTCGCCTTTTCCCTCTTAATTATGATTACTCCAGTGCCTTCTTGAGGATTTGTTTACATTCATAGAATACATAAATGTTTCCTCATAAATTTCCTATGGGAGAAATCGTAAATTTAGGAATTAGTAACTCAGTTATAGAAATTTCGGGATGAAAATAATTTTCCTGTAATCATTTGAAGGTCCTCTTTATGCTTTGGTTTCGAAATTACGGAAAATTGCTCGAATAGAGCGTGACAGACGGAAACACTGACATTAGCGAATTATATATATACAATATATATTGGCCACGACGCCTGAACCCTTCTCTAAATTTCTCGGGCCCCCCTATGGAAGAACTTCGCCTTATTTTTCCAGCTTGAAACTTTTACTTTCTCTTACCTATATATATTTATATAATACTTATTTATGTCAAAAACTTGTTGATATTTTGATTGAAATATACGTTTTATCGACAAAAAAAAAAATCAAAGCACAGAATTTCAATTAAAGAATGTTGTGTGCCAGTCACATCGGATTTTTTTTTTAATAACTTGAAATACTTGAATATATTACTAAAGGTTTTTCTTTCGAATTTTATTTTTTCCAAGACATTAATTTTCAAACTTAGCCCTAAAAAAAAAAAAAACGAGAGAAAGAAAAAAAAAAATTTAACTTTGTTAAAGTTAATAAGCAGAGGTTCTTGAAAAAAAATCCTTTTATTAAAAAAAAAAATATGAAAAAATAAAATTTTCTTCTCTAAATATTTACTTGATCTCATCTTTAAGTTAAAATCACAATCTCTTAACTCAAGAGGACTGGAGATTTTTTTCTCTCTCTCAGTCGGTTATTATATTGACTTGCCACTTGGAAAAAAACAATACCGATTTTTTTTTTTGTTTCCACTCTTAGAAAAAAAGATTAAAAAAATAAAAATAAAATACCGTCCCATTAATAATTAATATTTTTCGAGAGTAATTAGCCTCAATAACAAGAGAGGCTGCCTGCCATTACCAAGTAACTCAAGAGGGCGATCTTTGATGAAATAAAAAAAGCCCCCATTAATTGATTTTGTTCCAGTTATAATATTTATATAAAACTTTTCCTTCATTCTCTATATGATTATTATATTTTCAAGAGATATTAAATTAAAAATAATGAAAGTTTTTAGTGTAGACCAGTATATACTTAAATTAATTCAAAAATCTGGCTGACAAGATTCCACTTGTTTCGGCTCTGAAGACGGCATTTCACTGTGGCAAAATAAGTGAAAACTTGCGCAAACTTGTCAGCCACAAGTTTCCCCTTGTTTCGGCCCAGAAGAAGGCATTTCACTCTGCCGAAACAAGTGGAAACTTGCGCAAACTTGTCAGCCGCAAGTTTCATTTATTTATTTATTTAACCACTTGTTTTGGCCCTGAAGACGGCATTTCACTGTGCCGAAACAAGTGAAAACTTGTCAAGATTCCACTTGTTTCGGCTCTGAAGACGGCATTTCACTGTTTTGAAACAAGTGAAAACTTGCAGCTGACAAGTTACGACTTGTTTTGGCTCTGAAGACGGCATTTCACGGTGCCAAAACAAGTGGAAACTTGTGCAAACTTGACAGCCGCAAGTTTCCACTTGTTTGGCCATAAAAAAATGTAGCAGATGTCGGTACATAGTTGTAGTTTTATTTATTTTATTGTATTAGAAGGTCCTGATAAAGGTCGGGAGAAACGGTCGAAACATCGTTGTTGTTCAATAAAGCAAGTGCTGTGCTTTGGCTGTCTTATTATTAATAATATTTCTAACCCCCCTCCCCCTCCTCCCCCCCGACCGTAGTAAATATTAAATTGAATAAATTTTTTAAATATTATGATTAATTTTCTTCTTTAAAACTTTTTCAATTAGTAAATTTATGGACATTTCCTTTTTTTAAGATAATCATAATATGATTGAGATCTATACGCAGGGCAGGCAGTTTTGAGCGTTGAATTATAGACCCTAATATTCTATTCAAGTTTAGTCGCCATTAAAACTCCATAAGGAGCTTCGGGCCAACTTCATGGCTGTCTTAAAAAATGGAAATAAATGCTTGTCTAACAAGCCTCTTACCAAGATTAATAGAGATATTGCATTGATACTGCATATATGGAGAAAAGAAAAAAAAACGCTAACGCGATATGATTTTTATTCGATCGTTAAAGAATATCTTTATAATACGTGTGTATAATATGAAAAGAATTTTCTTCAAAACGACCGACCGACCGACCTTTTCAACCAATCGAATTATAAAAAGTGTTTCTAAAGAACCCTACTCTGTTGGGAAAAAGGAAAATTCTCTATTTAAAATACGTATAGAAATGTATTTTTTAATTTAATTTTACGTTATTTTCTATATTCATTTGATAATTTTATATAACACAGAGGAAATATCTACATTTAGAGGCGTATTGGATTCATGTCAAAAATAGGATGTCGAGATTTTGGTGCAAATACACGTTTTGAGGTCCCATGAGTCCAATAATGTGGGATTCTCTGTCTGGGACAAAATATCCTAATAACGAAAACAGCTATGAGATTGAAATTTGATATATAAGTTGGATAACTTCCTAAGACGCAAAAATAAGCTTTTTGAATAAAATTGGTCAGAGTACTAATACTTTACTGATGTATTTTTTCAGATTTTTTTTGTATTTTCTCAAAATTCACTAAATAATAAAATTCACAAATCAATTAGTCTTTAGATGCTCTTTAAAATGTATATTCTCATTTTGCTCTCAAAATTGTTTGAAGCACACTTTACTCTGGTACTTCAAAGGAAAGATAGAAGAAAAAGTCACCGAAATATAAATATTAATTTCTCTTACCTAAATATATATATAAATATACAATATATGCTACAAAGAAAGTATTTGATTCATATCAGAAATGTAGATATTTTGACGGAAATGCATTACTTGTAGGCCACGACCGCAACTGCTGCCGTATTGTGAATGAAATTTGTAAATATAAAAAAAGTAATATATATATATATATATATTTATATAATTCGCTATTGTCCCGTACGAATTTGGAAACCATATTTTGTATGCTTAAAGATAACCTTCTAGGGATTACAGGAAAATTATTTTCCTCCCGAAAGCTTTAAAGTCCCCTGAGCCCAAAAAAGTGGGTCTCGCAAAATAGTCTGTGTGTCTTTGAACCAAATATCTCAAGAACGAACCAGAACTATGGGATTGAAATTTGATATTAAAGTTAGGCACTTCGCTAGCATGCATCTTGATATTTTTAAATAAAATCGGCCAAAAAGTACTAGTTACTGATGTGCCTTTTCAGTTTTTTTTTTTTTTTGGCTCCAACGATTTTGGTTAAAATTCAAAAATCAATTATTTTTTATATGTTCTTTAAAATGTATATTTTCATTTTGCTCTGAAAATCGTTTAAAGCACACTTTACTCTTGTACCTTATGGAAAAATATAGGAGAAATTGTTGAAATCAAACCTGGTGTGACAGGCACAGAACATAACTTTCAATTCTTGAAAAGAAAGTTGCGTGCTGTGCTGCCAGTCATAACACATTTTTTTTCTATTAAAATCATAACCAAAACATTTCAAATGAAAAAAAATAAAAACCGCCCTAGGTGTACAAATTTTCCATTAAATATTCATAAATATAAAGACATTTAATTCAATATCACTCACTCACTCACATCCTTGTCTTTTATTTATTCATTTAAGTGACTTGATCCAGATAAATTTAATTTAACAAAAAAAATGTTCACTTTGTTATTTTTTATTGACACTTTGTTACAAAAAAAAAAAAAAAAACAACAATGTAATCTTAAGTTTAATTAAGGTCTCTCGGAGTTGGATTAAAAATGAACCCCGAAATACCATCAAGCCGAAAGAAATTGCGTTCTGGCCTTCAAGCCCATTTATCGCAGATTTTCTGGCTATCCAACCAACCAGCCACAATAAAGCGAAAACTGGAACGCAATGAGCCAAAAGCTGACTAATTAGATATGGTATTAATAAGTCATGTTGCAAAATACACAAAATTCTCTCTCTCCCATGTGTGTGTGTGTGTGTGTTCCCCCTTTTTGGCAAATTAGTCAGGTAGGCAGACATCCAACCCCTCCCCTTTTCTTTTTCGATCGACTCGTTGAAGCTAATCGCAATCATCATCTCTCTTTCCGTTAAGAATTATGGGCTGGCCATTAATTAACCGAGCCAATGTTTTAGATAATTGAAAAATTAATAATTTAGAAAACGTTCATTAATAAATGGAATGGACCTTTTAATATCCGAGTGGCGACAACGCCATTATAAAAATTTATACGCAATCGTTCATTTTTCAATTTCTACCCATATATGTTTTGAGACAATTTCACATATGTTTATACATTTCACTTTATACATTATATATTATTACACAGAGAATAAGAAAAATAACAAAAAAAAATCTCTTAAATTCACTTCTCTCGCCAAGAAAATCTAGGAGAAGTGCTGTGAGGCTCGTGGAATAACCGTCAAGAAGTCATAGGGGCCACAGTCGCATTCAAAAGCCGTATTATGAATGAAATTTATAAATATATATATATATATATATATATATATCGCTATTGTCCCGTAGGAATATGGAAACCAAAGTTTCTTTGCCTAAAGAGAACCTCCTAGGGATTACAGGAAAATTATTTTCCTCCCGAAATTCCTTTTGAGTTATCCGATCCTAAAGTTACAATTTCTCCTATAGGAAATGTTTATGGAAACATTTATGTATTCTTTGCATTTATGTATTCTCTGAATTAACAAATCCCCAATCAAGCACTGTATTGGAATACTAATAGTAATTTACTTTTTCTAATTAATAAAAGGCGAGGGTCCGCCATTGGCCGGCCCGAGGCAGCTGAAGGGGGGGTCCAGGGGTGCTATCTAGTCCTAGTAATATTTCCCTATTTCTAAATATTCTTTATCTCTCTCTCGCTCTCTGCTCTCTCTTTTTTGAGTCAGGCTCTCTAATTAGTATAGACGTGTTAATGAGTGCTCTCTTTATTTTCAATAATTTTTTGGGTTTTTCCTGGCCGATTTTCTTGATTCTTGGACGACCTTAGAGGCAGTGTGGTGATCTTTAACTCTGCGCATTGGGTTCCACAAAGGAAAACGGACTGGTCCAGATAAGAACATTTTTTCTTTTCCATTTCTAATATTTCAAACTTGAACATTTAAATTTATCTATTCTAAGAAATTTATATTTGAATATTTACCAAATTTACTAAAATAGAAACTTTTTCTATTTTTTAATATATTTTAATTTGATATAACGTTTCGGCATACAAATATTGAAGATGAGTAAGTGCTCGAAATGTGGCTTGTCGCTCCAGAGACACAACTCTGTAGACTGTAAGAGATGTAAATTTTGTTTTCATCTGCAATGTGCTAACCTTACCCATGACGGCCTGAAAAGCCTTGCTGAGTCGAAGAGGCCCTGGTATTGTTCAAAATGCGTCCAAGCAATAAGGGCGGAAGAATGTATCGCTTCGCCGACGGGAAGCCAAGTTGGAGATGAACTCTCACTGAAGGACGTGATGTCCAAACTCAATACCATTTTTGATCAAAACTCAAAAATAGTTGATCAAAACGCGAATTTAGCCGATCAAAATAAAGAAATGACCAAGGCTATCGAATATTGTCAAAATGTAATCGAAGATCTCAAGAACGAATTCGTTGCATTGGCCAGCACTGTGGAGAGCCAATCAAATAAAATATCTGAAGTTGAAAGAGAAAATTCTATCCTGAAACTTAAACTTCGAAATGCTGAGGCCCGCATTAATATGAATGAGCAAATGGCCCTCTTTACCTCCAACACAATTGAAATTAGAAATCTTCCTGTGAAGCCCAATGAAGATCCCGAACAGCTGGTAGTTGATGTCGGTAAAATTCTACATATGAATTTATCTCTCGCAGACATCAGCTCCGCTTATAGATCTGGACCCAAGCAAAAAACATCTCTTCAGGGAAGCGAGACTAGGCCACCTCCCCCTATCCTGGTTCGATTTCTGAAAAAAAGTGTAAAAGACGAATACATCAAGAAATGCCGAGAAAAAAGAAATTTAACAACTAGACACATAGGGTGGCCAGACAATCAAGAAACCCCACTTTACATCAATGAAGCGCTTTCTCCTGGAAACAGATACCTGTATATCAAAGCAAAGGATTTGAAAAAAGAAAAAAAATTAAAACATCTTTGGGTGACCGGGGGCCGAGTGCTGGCAAGAAAAGAAGACGGAGGACAAATTTTTCATATTTCCAACATAGACGATCTAAGGGTTTTTCACTAGGGTGTTCGTTCTATGACTGGCATTACACAGATATAATAATGTTATTTTTTGAACTCTTTTTATTTTATTGTTACTATTATTGTTTTTATGTTAATTCATTTTTTCTTATCGATTTTTTTGGACAAATCATCCTTCTATATATAAATATTAATATAAAGTTGTATAGGCCTATCAATTTTTTTATTCACAATTCTATTTTTACTTTGATTGAGGAAATTTATGAATACATTTGGTCACTTCTAGCAAATACAGGAAATTTTTTGATATGTATGTCATTTGGTTTTAATTTTATTATATTAACTTTATTCAAATTTGTTATAGTATTTCCCAATAAAAATTGGAATTTGTTGTTTACTAGGGAAATTGTTTTAAAGGGTTATAAGTCTATGATCCATGGCTATCTCTATCACTATTTATTTTCTTTTAATCTGTCAATATTGTACTCATTTTTCTTTCCAATCACGATAAAACTGATACTGATCTTCACCTTTACTTGCAAATTTAATGGTGGCTCGCACGTTCCTGGCATCCGTTCTTTGGTGGGGCATTCTGTTTCGGTTCGGCATCTTAACTATCAGGGTTTTCTTCTTCTTTATTTGGAGATTTATTTATTAATATTTAAATTGATTCAATCATTGTAATGCACATGAATAATTCATTTAAAATATGTCACGTTAACGCACAATCTCTTGTGGCGCACATGGATGAGTTTAGAGAATTTTTTGGATACAACTATTATGACGTAGTCTGCACTAGTGAATCGTGGCTTAAGCCACGCATTACTTCAGAATTTGTTAAACTGAGGGGGTATAAACTGTTAAGAAAGGATAGATTCCCGCGTAATGGAGGAGGTGTGGCTGTCTATATTAAAAATAACTTCAAATGTCAAGAACTCTCCTTTCCACAGCAGAGTGTCACTTCATTAGTCGAATTCTTACCTTTGGAAATTACGATTCGAGATATGAAATTATTACTAATAGTAATATATAGGCCCCCTAAAGTGGGATTTTTCAACGACCTTGACAACCTTTTTGGAACCTACTTTTCTCTATATTCTGAAATTCTTATCACGGGCGATCTAAATACTGATTTTTGTGGTAGTTCCGCGGATAAATGCTACTTGGAGGGATTGTTTGATTCTTTTGGTCTTTCGGTGGTTCCTTTGAAACCTACACATTTTACACCCAATTCTCGGACGTGGATTGACCTCATAATTGTTAATGATTCCATAAAAGATAAAATAATATCGAAGGGTCAACATCAGGCATCATTCTTATCATCCCATGATCTGATATATTTAGAATTACAAATCCCAGTGCCCCGGCAAATGCCTCATTTAACAACCTATAGGGATTATAAAAGTTTTAATCATCAAAAATTTCTTGAAGAACTATCAGACATGAATTTGTCTTATGTTTTTGCGGAAAATGATATTAATTTGAAAATATCGTTTTTAAATAATACATTACTAGAATTATTCGATAAACATGCTCCACTAAAAAGTCGTATTTTTAAACGCCAACCAGCCCCCTGGATCACTGATGAGGTCCGTACTCTTATG
>JAKCPI010023810.1:0-29900 GCA_023213315.1 Euborellia annulipes | reverse complement strand
ACTTTTCATCAAGATTAACTCACGCTATTAAGTCATTATATACATATATCGTGTGCATAAATTACAGTTAGAACGTAACACAGGCACACCTACCTACCATTCATTCTATTTATTTACTTATTTAATTTTATAGGATCATATTTTGATTTGGAATTTTCAAAAATGCCATCCATCCGGTTTGTATAAATTTCAATCTCTCATCAATCTAAATTAAACGTCGTTTTTATTAAATTTGTTTAAAAATAGAAAAATCGAACAAAACAATAGGAAAATCTAACAATTGTAAGATTTTTTTTTTGGTCGACGTCACGTTTTTCAGGAATTGTTAAAACACGGCTTTTTAGATCCTAGTTTTTCCCATTGTTTAAAAAAATAGCTTAAAATTGAGTAAACATGCGGCTTTCTCTATTTCTATTCTATACTACATCGGCTTAGGCAGAAAGCCCCAGAAGGGCCGTGACCCCCCTCCCCCCAGAAGGCTCCTAGAAGCCCCAAGAAAAATTGAGACAGGAGGTTGGCTGGTCTCATGCTCCCCTCCCCCCCCCTTCCAGCCAAATTCCCTAGCTACGTTACGCTCATGGATGGTTGCCTCCCACTAAATGGCCTTTGATGCCGAAAAGACCTTAATGAAATAAAAAAAAAAATATATAGACTACCAATTTTTTATTTTTCCTGGATTCTCCATAAGAATGTAAAATTTCATTTTGAAATTCTTACGGGAAGTTGGCCAAACAAACGGACAGACAAACACGCTGTAATAATATACAGCACTAGCTGCCAAATCCGCAGTTTTTCTGGGCACCAAGTTTTTTGCAAATTTAGGATATTTCTTGTTGCAATGCAGATGTTAAGGAAGAACCTCGAGTTCAAGTAGGGAAATGGGGACATTAAAAAGACCTATTTATGACTGCCCGAAGGGTCTGCCTGGAGCTGGCCAAGATGCCAAAAGAAAAAGAATATTTGTGTTCAGTTATTGAAGAAATTTGATTATAATTAATTTCCCAAAACAATTAAGAGATTCAAATTATTTCTACGATACTCGCTGTTTCAAATTCTATATGTGTAGGCTACTTAATTTGAAAAAGATTCATTGAAAATTGTACCTGGTACAGTGGGCGCCACAAATAAGTCCCCACCTGATAGCTAAAGCCTTAAGTATATGGCATAGTATTTGGTGTATAGTTAAATAATTTTAATGACCGAAAAGGTAAAACGTAAAATCTGGTACAGATGATTTTATTAAACCTTTTCAAATTTAAAGTTATTTCACCAGTTATCAAATACTATACCATATATGGTACTTAAGGCTAAATATTGAAATCTTCTGAAGACCACTTTACTCTTGTACACCATAGAAAAGATAGGAGAAATGGTTGCCATGGTACCAAAATATAAATATTTTGCCATACTTATAAATTTTACATCTTGAAAATCGAATGTACCGTACTGTCGGAAACTAAATACATGTCGACACAAAAAATCTGGTGTGACAAGCACAGAACACAACTTTCGATGACCCAAGGTAAGAGAAAGTTGTGGACTGTGCGCTAGTCTCACCAGATTATTTATATATATATATATATATTTTTTTTTTTTTTTTTTTTTTTTTTTAAACATTCACACTTTTTTCTCATTCACACTCACATTCACACAGTCTTTTCGGCAACTTAGGCCATTTAAGACTTTAAACGATATCCGTTAATGATTATTATACCTATTGGGGTCCAGGCATTTTTATTTAAGTCATTTGGTATCCAAATGCCTGAAATAAAATTATCGGACTGCCTGGGGTCCGAACCCGCGACGTTCGGTATAGAGGGTAGACACGCTACCAACTACTCCAAGCCCCCGTGGGCTATTTATATATAAAAGATAGATAGATAGATATAGATGTTAGGTAAACTTGCTAGGAATACAAATTTTTGTGGGCCTATCAGTTGTTTTTTTTTTTTAGTATGATTGCTCTCATTTTTAGACTTCCCCCTCTGCATGTGTGTGTGCCCGGTCATGTGGCTAGGTCCAATGTCCTAGACCTAATAATTATCTGATGTTAATTCATGCTTGATTAATTTATGTAAACGTATCTTTTGAGTAAGCGTTTTGTGAATGATATCTAATTAGACACTAACAAGTTATCAATTAATGGGTTTCAAAGTAAACATTGAATGTGTATGTTTCATGAACAGATCACTAAATGAGTTAATAAAAAAAGGAGATATTTTAGAATGAGTAATAAAGAGGATGGTCGGTAAATTTCTCAATTAAAATTCATTTTTTTTTAAACAATAATCCTCTTTCATTCAAGGAATTTTACTGGATACAAAGGTCTTAATTATTATCGCTAATTTGTAAAGGGAATGGTGTTAAAATATTACTATTACTACTTAAAAATTGTAGAGGTCACTGAGTTATTAAATGGAAGCCCGAGTAAAAATGATTAAAAATGATCGAGGGATCCATACGCCCGCAGCAGGTCTGGATAGTGAACCTTGAGGGACACACAGGGATACACACGCCCGCACCAGGGACACACATTTCTCTTCTGGTCACTTTCGACCTACTGTGTGTGTTCCTGCTGCGGGCGTGTGGATCCTTCGATCAGTTTTAAGCGAGACAGGAGCGAAGGTGTTACGCATGTTTTTCCCGATAAGATGGAGTAGTATGTCATAAAAGAATGCCCAAAAAACTCAGTAATTCAAAAATTTGCCAAGAGATGTCAGAATGGTAGCTAATAATATTTAATGCATTTGGTTGATTTTCATTGATCTTTTAACAATAAATACTTTATAAATGTTATTATGTATCTTTTATAAAAGCATAAAAATATATAAATATAGGCCAGATATAGGCTAAAAAAGGGATCGACTGTTAGACTAGCCTGCCATCTATTGAAAGAATGCTGAACTAATTTGACATTTGATTTTTAAATAAATCATCTAAGCTTATTTTAAAAATTTCTTAATTAATATGTGATTAATAATAACAATAAATTCATTTTTAAATTTTAAAAAAATTAAAGATTATTGGGACAGATTGTTTTTTTGTATTTGCTTGATAACAAAAAAATTAATTACGATAATTTTTTAATTAGTCATTAAAACAATTATAGCTCGATGTCCCAATAATCTCTTATGGATTTAATTCATTAAAAAAAAAAAAAACCGCATTGAAAAATTCCTTATAATAGTCTAGTTTTTTTTTAGTACGTTTAGACGTCGCTCCTGAACCCCCTTAAAAATAACCAGTAAATATTTAATAAGAACATCAGCATTAGCATTCCATGGACCAAATCTCCTCCCAAACTCAGCGGGTATTAAAAAACAAGTTTGTTTGCAGTCTACATTTTCATAATCAGGGATTGATAAAATTCACTAAAGCATGATTACAATTCTGATAAGTGTAAAGATCCACCATTCCCAATACAACAAATAAGATCTAGATCGAAATCCAGATCTTCGAATTTATTTAGATACGACCTTTTTAATAAATTATTTCTTTTAGACGCCCTCTTTTATGAATTTTTTTTTCTAACGATTTTAAATCCAGTAGGCCTAACTATATCCCTTTGGAAATCCAAAATCCTGAATCGGATTGAATTTAGTGATTTAAATTCAAAATGATCGAGATACTGCCCATTCCTGTTCATAATAATTAATTGAGTGAAAGGTGAATAAATGGCAATTTGCGAGCCGCAGTTTGCCAACCCCGATCTCCTACAAGATATGAACACAGAGAGAAAAAAAGAAGATAAAAAAATTCACCCTAGGGGAAATTTGTCAAAGTTTTCAAGGATAATAAAAACACTTTTCTTTTTGAGACATATTTCAGATTTTACTTAAATAATATCCCTATCATCAGTCAAGTTAGGGCCGGTTGCTTCACTTCTAGTCAACTAGCAAACTTATCGTCGATATATTAAACAAGAACACACTTAACCTTCGAGTTAAAAAAAATGCGTTTTTATCACATATACTAATTAGCTATCTGAGGCAGAGGCGTCGACTCCATGTGGCCCAAGGGGCTCGAGCACCCCTAATGTTGAGAGAAGAGGGGCCCAGCCGCCTCAGGGAAAAAGTACCATTATAAAATTCAATTTTTAGTGAAAACTATCTTATTCAGATTTAAAGCTTAACTCAATAACTTAACTATAATAATTACTAATTTAGTTAACTTGTCACCTTGGCAGCCAAACATTCTTTTAGTCGTCTGCGGCATCTCAAGGTACAATTTAACCTAAATCTTACAGTATTTGAAGGTTAAATTGTGTGTTCCGGGTTTTTTTTATTGAAATACAACCATTTTTTGTTGTATTTGCAGTATGTGTATAAACGTATTCAACCGTAATAGCATTTGTGATATTTCTATTTGAAATAATAATCTTAACAAAAATAGCAATACAAAAGACGCTTCACTATCGTTAAAAGATCAATCAAGGTAAAATCATCAAACGCTTAACTCGTACCCCCAATCTCAATCTTATTTAAGCCCCCCCCTCCCAATAATTTTTAAAAGTCGGCGTCGATGATCCGAGGTATAACAACTTAATAAAGGCATCATTTATAAAAATTATTAAAAATTAAAATAATTCATTAATTTTTTCAACAACAATTAAAAAAAAATAAATAAACAAGGCTTGTGTTGCTACATTCATCCCTTAAGGCCCCCATACACCATCCGGTTTTCCTCAAGGTCCGGCCGGAATAGGGCTGGCCTCGAGGAAATCCTCAACGTGTGTGGTAGCGGCCTCGAGGCCAAAAAATCCTGATTGAAATTCAATAATATTTTCCTCAAGGCCGGAATTTTGTAAGTTTATCGCTGCGTGTATGGCCACTTCAGATATTCCTCGAGGAAAACCCTACCGTGTATGTCCGATTTTTTCCTTGGGAAATCCTCGAGGAAATCCTTGAGACTTTTTTCCTTGAGGACGGCCTGCGCGTGTATGGCGGCCTTTAGTTTAGCTTTATACAAATCTTGGGGTCTTAGCTAGCTAACTACGACCTGGACGCTCTTATTTAATCATAAGATTGGCTTAACTAAATCTGAAAAGACTCGAAAGTTGTAATCAACTATATAGCTTATCTGAGGTATAGTCCGTTAATTAGATGAGAAGCAACTGGAGAGTATGAACAAAAATGATAATTAATGCATTCAGTAAATTGTTGATTAATTAAAAATCTTTTTATAGGTTATTTAGACTCCGTTTTTCTATAATTAATTGATATTCAGTATAATAGAAATATTCTAAATTCAGGATTTATCGCTTGGAACGGGAAGCGGTCTTTGGTCACGTACAAATATTGCTTCATTATTCAATGTTGTTGTTTTGTTTACTTTTTTAACATCCTCCCCCCTCCCCCCTCCCTGATTGATTCCAAATCAAATCGATTGCCCCTTTATTTAATTAGTGTTGTTTGTTAGCGTGAATGAGTAATGAGTTGTTAATGGATTTGAGAATTAGCAAGCAAGCAGCTCGGTGACAAACCATTGAGGAGCGACTCGCCGAAGACGAGATAGTAGAGATCCTTGTTAACGCCCACCTCTTGGAAGATGGCAAGAACAGCAACAGGATCAACGGCGCTGATTAAAGCTGAGAATACCAACGAATCGGTCAATGTGAGTGTATAGGCGGAATCGTCAAGTAGTGAACCCATCAATCCAAGTTCAGAGAGCGCAAACAGCATCGGTCCTACGCATCCATCAATGGGACAGTGTGACAGTCTCCCTCTACTTTCTCTCTCTCTCTCTCTCTCTCTCTCCCTCTCTCCTTCTCTCTCTCTCTCTCTCTTTCTTAATAAATCAACTTACCGATTGTGAACGTGTTAAAGATCGTGCCCTGAAAATTAAAAAACTTATTTAATTGATTTTTTTGCCTTTTAGATTGACATCAAATCAATTTTATTACGATTAGAGGATTCTTAAATTAACCAATTGATGCAAAACTGCCCTTGCCCAAAAAATCGAATTAGAGTTCGTGTTGTAATATTTGTTTTAAATATAGGCCTAGTTTTTGAATAAATAAAATATATATAGGTTAATGTCACCTTCATATTCTTCTATATTTTCGTTATTTTTACATAAATCTGAATCAAATTGTCTTTGCCACCTCTATTTTTGGCTAATAAAAAGAATGGAGAGAGAAAAAACCGAAAAAGTTACCTATCATAGAAAAAAAAAATAATCGTCATATTTAATTAAGGCTTATTTTCATTTATTTAATTTATAAATATTTTAATTAAATATTAAATAAATTAAATATTATATTACCAAATAAACAAAGCATTGTTGCAAATTAGATTATTTTTTTAAATAAGCTTATATTAAAAATGCCTGGACCCTAATATATATAAATTCATAAATAACGGTTATCGTAAATGTCTTATATGGCCTGAGCTGCCGAAAAGACAGTGTGAATGTGTGTGTGAGTGTGAGTGTGAATGAGAAAAAAGTGTGAATGTTAAAAAAAAAAAAAAAAAAAAAAAAAAAAAATAAGCTTATATGATATACTTTAATATTATTTCCTTTTAATCCATTCGATGTAAATAAATGTGAATATATTCTAGGTTATACACACAGCTTTTAATGCCTATCAGAATTTTTCTACAATTGTCAAACAAAAAAAAAATTGTCCCGACAATTCTCGTTTCAAAAACAAAAAGTGACAAATTATTCGTGAACTAATTGTCAAAATTCACCTGTCAGCCTAGAAATTTTATGAAACCAAAAAGTGACAAATTGTCATGACAATTTTACAAAAATGTCATTTTTTTACTTGACAATTAAGTCAAGAGCGGATTTTTATGAAAAAGGTAATCGACAAATGGACTAATTGTCACCTGTCACCTGTCATTGTCAGATTTATGAAAATTAATTTTTATACTTAAAACTTTACCAAACAATTTTTCTCAAAAATTTTGAAATTTGTAATTTTTTTTTTATTATGAATCTCGGACTGATGCGTGGAATATCCCCAGGAAGCCAACGATATTTATAATAAATATAAAATGGGCTTAGGAGACGTAGCAGCCAAGGAAATTAAATAAAAAAAACTTTTATTTAAATAATCGTCGACATTTCGGTCGCTAATCACGACGATTAATTGTTAAAATACAGTATGTTGATTAATTAATCGTCCTGATGAAGGTCGTGATTAGAGACCGAAACGCCGACGATTATAATTAAATAAAGGTTTTTTTATTTAATTTCCTTGGCTGCTACGTCTCCATTTTAAAGTCTACATCCACTTTTCATCTTTTTTTTTTTGCAAAGAAGAAATAAAAAATGTTTCCAGAAAAAGAACTTGAACAAAAATAGTTTTAGAGGCTTGTATTTTAGATATTGAGTTTCTTGGTAAAATGTTTCTTATACAGTGTAACTTATATAGTGACTTTTGTTATATAGTGTATATTTTTAGAGACATTTATGTTTGATATACGTTATTATATACCTTAATTTTTTGTAAATATATTGTATTGTATACAAGAAGGGGCCGAATGGCTAACGCTAGAAGGCCGAGAATAAAGAGAAAAAAAAAAAAAAAACTTGAACAAAAAAAAAATGCTTTAAGCTTATTGATTGATTGATCATGGCCTTGGCAAATCGTAGGCTACGTAACGGGTCAGTAGATCGACAACCATTGCATCAACAAAGACAACATGGACATTTTTAAAATTGTTTGTTACTTTCTCTTACCTATGTATATATGTAATATATATATAGAGAGAAAGTATTGGTTTCATGTCAAAAATTCGATGTCGAGATTTTGATGGATCTTTACGTTTTGAGGTCCCCTGAATCCAAAAAAGTGATTTTCGCGACATGGTCTGTCTGTCTGTGTGTCTGTCTGTGTGTCTGTGTGTCTGTGTGTGTGTGTTCAATTTTAAGCATGAAGGAATTGAGCTAGGAAGTTGAAATTTTATATTTAAGTTAGGCAGCCCCCGGGACCGGAAAAATAAGCTTTTAATCAAAATCGGCCAAAGAGTACTAGTACTTTACTGATGTACTTTTTCAGTTTTTTTCAATTTTCTCAAAATTCGCTCTAACGATTTTGATTAAAATTCAAAAATCAATTATTTTTTAGATGCTCTTTCAAATGTATATTCTCGTTTTGCCCTCAAAATTGTTTGAAGCACACTTTACTCTTGTGCTTCATAGAAAAGATAGGAGAAATGGTTGCCATGGTAACAAAATATAAATATTTTCCCATACTTATAAATTTTACATCTTGAATTTTAATATATCGGCGGAAACTAAATATATGTCGACACGAAAAATCTGGTGTGACAAGCACAGAACACAACTTTCGATTACCGAAGGTAAGAGAAAGTTGTGTGCTGTGCGACAGTCACACCAGATTTTTTTAAATCAAGTCGGACTACTAACATGTTCAAACGTTTCGGCTGTATATTAGAACCTTCGAATTTATGTCTATAAAAATAAATTTTTACTTTCTCTTACTTATATATGTTCATAGAGATATATTACTGGATTTATGCCAAAAATTCGATGTTGAGATTTTGATTTTTTTGACACGTTTTGAGTCCAAAAAAGTGCAAAATGGTCTCTATGTGTGTGTTAAAATTTAAATAAACAAGAAGGAAATGAGCTACGAGATTGAAACTTGATATTTAAGTCAGGTGCCAGAGCTGAAAGTAGGCTTTTAAATATCTATAAAATTTAGGAAGATGGAAAGTGGCTGTATCAGTTGATATAAATGGAGAGAGGAGCTTCTGAGTAAATAAAACTCTCTAAATTTTGGAAACGTTTCGACTATATTTTATATCGCCATCATCAGTGACGTGGTCAACTTGTCATTGTTGAATTCTCTATTTATTTAATTTTATTTTATAACAATAATAGATAATTTTACTATATTTTTTTTTAAACTTTATTTGTCAAAACATTGGTTTTTTATTAAATAGGATTTACTGAGTTAGTAACTTTATTTGTAAATTATTTATTATTTTGATATTTGTTTTGGCATGCCGATGACCAGTCTGAGAGGTCATTGCTTCAACCCCCTCTCATACACAGTGAATTTAAAAAAATAAAAAAATATTTGTATGTCAGAACAATTTTACTTCTTGATCGAAGAACATTATATGTATAGACTAGTGGGCATTGTCTCGCATTATACATTTTATGTAAAAGCTAAATCTGTATGTATAAATACAAATTAAACTGGACAACTCTGCATATAGACTCGATGCCTGTGCATTGAGTCTAATACTGTAAGATAAATGGAAAATGATTTTGTGCATAGTATATGATTTATTGAATGTACTAATAATTACTTATGTACCAATGTTCATTCTAGCTTTGAGGGACTGATGATGGCGATATAAAATACGTTTCGAAAATTTGAGAGTTTTATTTACTCAGAAGCTCCCAATTTGGCTGACTCCTCTCCCCATTTATATCTATAAATTCGTCAAAAGAGTACTAGTAGTTTACTGATGTACTTTTTCAGTTTTTTCAGCCGAAATGTGATACATACAAAATTTGATCCCCGGTGCTGGGTTTTTGTTTATTTATAACAATTAAATTTTTTTGATTGTTATTTACTCATTTTTTATTCTAATTGCAATTAGTGTAGTTGGTAGCGTGCTTGCCTTCTATGCCAAGGGTCGTGGGTTCGGATCCCAGGCAGTCCGATGATTTTATTTAAGCCAGTTGGATACCAAATGGAAAATACTAGTCTACTAATCATCACAAAAGAACAGCCCCTTAAGTTTTATGGTACACGACATATTCAATTTTTCTCAGACAGCAGTTTTTTCCACAAAAACCCAATTTGCAGCTAAACTGTTTGTTTTAGAATACATTGCATGACATAAAGTCATACTAAAATTGACCATAGAATCTAAATATGAAATAATATACAGGGTGTTTCCTTAAAAAAAAACATTACTTTGATATGGATCACTCTGTATAAGAGGTGCAAGGGGCAATTGGAACAAAATTAATTTAAATTTGAACACCTCATTATGCACCATCGACAAACTTCAAAAATGTACATTAATAAGCTCATAATCTTCCTTCCACGCACTTTGTATAGGTGGAATCCGGGGAGACTTTTCACACGCTGGTTTTTTGAGGCTACCTACTTGGCATTCTTTTATTGTAACGATCTTGGTGGGTGGGGCACTTTTCTATTGCCAGGCCTATCGGATTGAAAATAATTTTTCATAATCCAATTATAATAATCTTTACAAAATAATAATCTTACCACAACAGCATAGAGAAGAATTGTATAAAGATTATCAGCGAATGCTTTATCGTAGAGTGAGTACGCAGATTCAAGGATGACACTATAAACAAACAAACACACACCGGTTAAAGGTGTTTAATTTGCTAATTATATACAGATATAAACACTTACGGTGGGAGTAAAATTAAGAAAAACAGCCGTGGCGTAAACGTTGGAATGGCGAATTGGTGAACATTCTTTTGGGCTAGAATTCGGTCTTCAGAATTATCAGGAATCGGCACGCCAGATAAACTGATGACAATTCATTTATTTTATTTTATTTTATTCAAATTAGTTGATTTATTTATGAGTAGAAATCGTTTGATCAAATATACTAGTTGCATCGCATGCCTTTGGCGGGTTCTGCCCCCTTTTTCCCTTTTATACTTTCTCTTACCCATATATGGAATATATTGTGAGAAAATATTGAGTTCATGTCAAACATTCGATGTAGAGATTTTGATGGATATACACGTTTTGATCGCGCCCTGAGTCCAAAAATTGGTTCCTTTTTTTCTATTTATTTATTTATTTATTTATCTATTTAGAATAAGTTTTTTTTGAACAAAACGGCCAAAAAATAGTGCTTTACTGAAACACTTTTTTTTTTCAATTTTCTCAAAATTGGCTCCAAAGATTTTGATTAAAAATTCAAAAATCAACTATTTTTTAGATGCCCTTTAAAAAATCTATGAAGGGTGTTGTGGAAGATAGTCATAAGCCACAAAACATTAGTTTCGAGCAGGGCCGCAGACGGGGGGGGGGGGCAGGGGGGCTATATCCCCAGGGCCCGGGCCCTCCGAGGGGGCCCGGGTCCATTGCGCTCCCATCTTAAAATGCTAATAAAAATTAAATTTCATGGTTAAAATTTCAATTAAAAAAAAAATCATTTTATTGAAATTTTTTTTCTTCAGGGGGACCGGGCCCTTTAAGCCCAAATCAAGTTTGATCTTTTCACAACTCAGGATAGCAAAAAACGCAGATTTCAGTGGCTAATTTTCAAAAAAATTTTCCATACCTCCAGATTTCTCCGGAAATCCTCTGTCCGGATCTCGATAAAATATTGTAAGTCTTTGTTTAGAAAATTTTGAAAAACTTTTAAATAACTTTATTTAAATAAATATTGTAAACTATGTATAACTATTTCAAAAGTTGTGTCAAAAACTGTGTAAAAAAATTGTTGGCATGAAGGCCACAATTTATATAAGCTACTAAAAAAAAACCAAGTTTTTTTTTTTTAAACACACACTTTTTTCTCATTCACACAGTCTTTTCGGCTACTTGGACCATTTAAGACTTTTACGATAACCGTTATTTAATAATATATATTTATTTGGGGTCCAGGCATTCTTATTTAGGCCATTTGGTATCCAAATAAAAACAAAGTTTTTTTTTTTTTGGGGGGGGAGGCCCGTTTAGTAAGTAGCCCCGGGGCCCGTCAAGTCTGTCTGCGGCCCTGGTTTCGAAATATTGACACTTAAAGTTTGACTCAAATGTGTAAATCAGCCATTTAATACTTTCTTTATAAAATGAACACTTGTATGTCTTATAAAGCATATAGTAAAGAATGGAACATTATTTCGCCATAGTTTAAGTTTTAAAAGCATTTATAGTGAAGAAGATAATGAAAATGATAATGATAATGAAAGGCTTATGACTTTCTTCGCCGGAAAAATGGCATTTTTTTTGGCTTAAGGTGCGCGTCTCGGAGTGCTAATTTTGGGACTTTCCAGCGGCCACAATTTAGAAGCTATCGACCTCAAATTTTTTTAAATTAAAGCTATTTAAAATATCTACAACTTATAGAAGTCCTTTTTTTGATTTTCGAAAAAAAAAATTTTTTTTTTTAGATTAATCGCATTAAATAAAAGATATTTTAAAAAAAGGAGCTCTATAAGTTGTAGATAATTAAATTAGTAATCATTGTGTTAAAAAATAATTAATTTTTTGCCTTTAAATAATTAGCTGAAAAGTCTAGAATGAAATGCAATTTGTCCCTTGTTTTCCTATGGGGAACACTAACGCCATCTCTTGCCGCCTAGAGGAACTCGGTAGTCAAAAGCTTTCTAACGACTTTTCGAGACGCGCACCTTAACTAATGAGCTTTTTTGAAAAAAAAAAAAAATTGATTCTAGACCTTATTAATCGCGATCTTTTTTATATAGTCAATCAGAGTTTTTCTTTCTGCACAAATTGAGATCAAATTTAGTCTGATCTGATTAGCCGTTAGGAATCTACAAGGGTTTAAATTAGGATCCGACCGAAACAAGATTTTCAGCCGAAACCGAATTTCGGCCTCAATCTTAGTTTCGGCCGAAACAGTAACCGAAACCGAAACTTGTATTTTCTATACAAAATTCATATCATTTTACCGTTTTTTTTTTCTTTGAAATTTTTTTCCCTCCCGTGAAAATCATTTTACCTTTTGTTTTGGGAAGGCAAAATTTTTTCCGGCCCTTTTCCGTCTTGCGGAAAATTTTTTTCTCCTTCACGTGGTCATTTGACCTTTTTTTTTTCCTGCGAGTCCCACCCCATCTTTCCATACTCAGGTTTTGGCCGAAACCGGGATTTTGACCGAAACTGTAACCGAAACTGAATATTCGGTCAGTTCCTAGTTTAAGCCTTTAAATAAGAATTTCCGGCCACGCGGTAAAATGAAATAATAGGAAAAAAAATAAATGGTAATAATCTTTAGCTTAAGGATTATCCTCTCTAATCGTATATTCAGAATAATTATACCTCTTAAGGCATAAGAGTTATTCGAGCCGATAACGACGCTTATGACTATCTTCTCAAATCTTGGCTAGCTGGCTGGCCAAGTAGAGAAATTGCACTTATTATGTGCAGCCAATTATTGTAAAATCAAGGAACTTCTATGTAAAGAATACAATGGTATGAATATCTCAAAAATGACAACATGGTGGCTTATGACTATCTTCCAGTGAGCCCTTCATAAAAGTAAAATTTTTCGTGAAAATTGTTTGAAGTACACTTTACTGATGTATTTCAGATTTTTCAAATTCACTTTCCGCCTTATCCTTTCATAGGCCCAATGTTAATTTCCTATAGGGATTTGTATGTTAATTTCGATTCAAAAGGGGGTCCCCTAAATATATCTCGACACAAAAAATTATGGTGTGACAAGCACAGTACACAACTTTCAATTACCGAAGATAAGAGAAAGTTATGTAATGTGTTACCATCACACCAGATTTTTTTATATTTCCGTCGTCCCCTCAACTCCTCAACCCCCTTGACATTCTGCTTCAATGGAATTGATTTTTAAATCAATAATTCACGTTAATTGAAAAATTTCTCTTTGATTAAAAAAAAAAAAAATTTTTTAATGGATAAAATTTATTAACTATGGATTTGTTATTCATTAATAACGCCTACTCGGTGTTTTTTTTTTTGTCTTTTGCTTGGAATTTAAAAAATCTTTAAATATTTATCCTCTTTTAATAAACATTTATATATATTTTTTTATCAGGTACTAATCCTTGGAGATATTTATATTATACTTGTTTTAATAGATAAGAGAGGGCTTAAAAAAAAAGCCTTGTTTACATCTGTCTATCTGTTGATATCTAAATAATGTTCTTATCTATTAAAAAATTTCATTTTGTCAAAAATATTCTTATAAATTCAAGAGAACTTGAAAAATCAAATTGTAGTAATTTTATTAAGTACCAAAATAGGCGGGCTGCGCTCCTTTCCAGGGTGAAAATTCTGGATGGGTGAACCACTTAAGGTGCGCGTCTCGACAACCGTTAGAACACGATTCATTACCGAGTTACTCGAGGCGGCAAAAGATGGCGTTAGTTTTTTACAACGCTTTTATTAACTTGCTTTCCTGTTTTTCTGACAAATTCGCAAATCGAAATTTCGACCACTTCTACTTAACCTAGAGCTTTGAAATTTTATACACGTATGTAACTCCCGTGACAATGCAATATTTGATGTGTCTCATCTTTGTAGGTCAATTAATTTCGGCCTATCAAAAAAAAGAGGGGGTGAAATTTATAATCAAAAATTTCTCTTCTTTTAAAATACAAATTGTCTTATTGTATCGTGTATATGTATATAACTCATACGTATTAATATTTTATTACAAAAACTAAAAAGAGTTAAATAAAATAATATAAAAAAAAATTTAAAAACAACGCTTTTATAAATGTACTAAAAAGAGAAAAATAATTATGTATAATTTCTTTAAAATTATATTAAAAATTAATATATGTTACTAAAACTAAAAGCGTTGGGCGCGCAAATTAACAATCTCTTGCAATTTGCATTGCAGAGGATCAACTAACCTTAATTCACCGATACATGAATCAAAAAAATAAATAAAATAAAATAATCTAAAACATTTGAGTCACTTCAAACTGTTTAGCCTAACTACCCGCCAAGTCTATTGTATGAAAATGTATTCATAAAACATATAATAGGCCTATTTATACAATTAAAATTTGCAAATCCCGCGCCCAACGCTTTTAGTTTTAGTAACATATATTAATTTTTAATATAATTTTAAAGAAATTATACATAATTATTTTTCTCTTTTTAGTACATATATAGAAGCGTTGTTTTTAAATTTTTTTCCCATAGGAATACAAGGGATTTATTCCATTTCATTTGAAAGATTTCAGCTAATTAATTAAGGGTCAAAAATTAATTATTTTTTAACACAATGATTACTAATTTAATTATCTATAAGACATAGAGCGAATTTTTAAAAAATAAATTTTATTTTATGCGATTAATCTAAAAAAAAAATTTATTTTTCGAAAATCAAAAAAAGGGCTTTTATAAGTTGTAGATATTTTAAATAGCTTTAATTTAAAAAAAAAATTTGAGGTCGCTGCTGACGTCACATAATATTTTTTCCTTTCTATAATTTTTTAAAACACCTATTAACTTTTAATACATCATTCCAAGTGGATTTTTTTTTTATCAGTTTCAAAATAGTAATTTTATTTTTGAACTATATACAAAACTGTCGGTCACAGCAATTGAAATTCAATTAATTTACTGAGTTGCAATAGAATCCAATAGAGGGCAGGAATGGAGATAACGTGTAAACAGAGCGACTGATTTGTTTGCTGCTTTAATATATAAATAAAGATTGAAATAAAATAGTAAATTTTCAGTAATTTAATCTCACTAGAAATAATACTATAAAGTTTTCAGTAAATTAATGTAACGTTTGACTTTTACTATAAATTAGATTTAAATTTCTTTCTTAAAAAGCTCCATTCCAATGAATAATATTTTTGAACTCGTGTAAAATATTAATACGAAAGTTGGTCAAAAAGAGAGAGACATTTTGGGACAAATGAATTATATGGAACGGTTGCAAGTCCACTTTAAAAAAAAATCTGGTGTGACTGGTCGCACAGCACACAACTTTCTATTACCTTCAGTAATCGAAAGTTGTGTTCTGTGCTTGTCACACCAGATTTTTTGTGTCGACATGTATTTAGTTTCCGACAGTACGGTACATTCGAATTTCAAGATGTAAAATTTATAAGTATGAGAAAATATTTATATTTTGTTACCATGGCAACCATTTCTCCTATCTTTTCTATCGAGTACAAGAATAAAGTGGTCTTCAGAAGAATTCAATCACAAAATGAGAATATACATTTTAAAGAGCATCTAAAAAATAATTGATTTATGAATTTAAAAAAAAAAATCGTTGGAGTCAATTTTGAGAAAATCGACAAAAAAACTGAAAAAGTACATCAGTAAACTACTAGTACTCTTTGGCCGATTTTGATTAAAAGCTTATTTTTCCGGTCCCGGGTGGTGTTTAACTTAAATAAAAAATTTCAACCTCCTAGCTCAATTCCTTCATGCTTTAAATTGAACCCCGACAGACACACAGACAGACCATGTCGCAAAAACCACTTTTTACTTTCTCTTAACTCTATATATATGTTAATATATATAGAGAGAGAAAGTATTGGATTCGTGTCAAAAAATTCGATGTCGAGATTTAGATGGATATACACGTTTTGAGGTCCCCTGAATCCAAAAAAATGGTTTTCGCGACATGGTCTGTCTGTCTGTCTGTGTGTCTGTCTGTCTGTCTGTGAACAAAATATCTCAAGAACGAAAAGAGCTAGGAGGTTGAAATTTTATATTTAAGCTAGGCACCCCCATGGGACGTGACACGAAGCTTTTGAACAAAATCGACCAAAAAGTACTAGTACTTTACTGATGCACTTTTCAGTTTTTTTCGATTTTCTCTAAATTTGCTCCAACGATTTTTTTTAAATTCAAAAATCAATTATTTTTTAGATTCGCTATAAAATGTATATTCTCATTTTGTCATTGAAATCTTCTGAAGACCACTTTACTCCTGTACTACATAGGGAAGATTGGAGAAATGGTTGCCATGGTAAGAAAATATAAAAATCTGGTGTGACTGGCGCACAGCACACAACTTTCTCTTACCCTTCGGTAAGAGAAAGTTGTGCACTGTGCTGGTCACACCAGATTTTTTGTGTCGAGATATATTTAGTTTCCGATAGCACCTTAGTTTCAAACTTGCATTTTAATTGTTGACTGCTTCAAATAAACTATGGTTATTTTTCAAAATTTTAATCTCATATTTGGACATTTTATACACAATATAGAATCGTAAATAAATACAAAATTTCATAAGAATTGGAAAAAAAAATTTTAAATGCCTAAAAAGTTCTAAAGGGGACCCCCTTTTGAATCGAAATTAACATACAAATCCCTATAGGAAATTAACATTGGGCCTATGCGAAGATAAGGTGGAAAGGGAATTTAAAAAGAGTAGAGAGAGACGATAATGTTTGCAAGTGAGAGAGAGACATATATGTTTTCTTTGAAACAATTAAAGACACAAATAAATTTAAAAAAATCTGGTGTGACTGGCGCACAGCACACAACTTTCTCTTACCTTCGGTAATCGAAAGTTGTGTACTGTGCTTGTCACACCAGATTTTTGTGTCGACATATATTTAGTTCCCGACAGTACGGAACATATGAATTCAGATGTAAAATTTATAAGTATGGGAAAATATTTATATTTTGTTACTATGGCAACCATTTCTCCTATCTTCCCTATGAAATACAAGAGTAAAGTGGTCTTCAGAAGATTTCAATTGCAAAATGAGAATATACATTTGAAAGAGCATCTGAAAAATAATTGATTTTTGAATTTTAAAAAAAAATCGTTGGAGCAAATTTTGAGAAAATCGAAAAAAACTGAAAAAGTGCATCAGTAAAGTACTAGTAATCTTTGGCCGATTTTGATTAAAAGCTTATTTTTCCGGTCCCGGGGAGTGTTTAACTTAAATATAAAATTTCAACCTCCTAGCTCAATTCCTTCATCCTTAAAATTGAACACACACCCACCCACCCACCCACCCACCCACAGACAGACCATGTCGCGAAAACCACTTTTTTGGATTCAGGGGACCTCAAAACGTGAAGATCCATCAAAATCTCGACATCGAATTTTTGACATGAAACCAATACTTTCTCTCTATATATATATTACATATATACATAGGTAAGAGAAAGTAAAAAAATCTGGTGTGACTGGCGCACAGCACACAACTTTCTCTTACCTTCGGTAATCGAAAGTTGTGTTCTGTGCTTGTCACACCAGATTTTTTGTGTCGACATGTATTTAGTTCCCGACAGTATGGAACATGAATTCAGATGTAAAATTTATAAGTATGGGAAAATATTTATATTTTGTTACCATGGCAACCATTTCTCTTATCTTCCCTATGAAATACAAGAGTAAAGTGGTCTTCAGAAGATTTCAATCGCAAAATGAGAATATACATTTGAAAGAGCATCTAAAAAATAATTGATTTTTGAATTTTAAAAAAAATCGTTGGAGCAAATTTTGAGAAAATCGAAAAAAACTGAAAAAGTACATCAGTAAAGTACTAGTACTCTTTGGCCGATTTCGATTAAAAGCTTATTTTTCCGGTCCCGGGGGGTGTTTAACTTAATTATAAAATTTCAACCTCCTAGCTCAATTCCTTCATGCTTAAAATTGAACACACACCCACACACCCACACACCCACCCACCCACACACACACAGACAGACCATGTCGCGAAAATCACTTTTTTGGATTCAGGGGACCTCAAAACGTGAAGATCCATCAAAATCTCGACATCGAATTTTTGACATGAAACCAATACTTTCTCTCTATATATATATTACATATATACATAGGTAAGAGAAAGTAAAAATGGGAATTTAAATAATAATTGATTTTTAATCTAATAAAAAGAAAAATATTTAAATTCCGTTACCATGGCAACCATTTCTATCTTTCCTATGAAGAACAAGAGTAAAGTGGTCTTCAGAAGATTTCAACGGCAAAATGAGAATATACATTTTAAAGAGCATCTAAAAAATAGTTCATTTATGAATTTTAAAAAAAATCCTTGGAGGGAATTTTGAGAAAATCGAAAAAAACTGAAAAAGTACATCAGTAAAGTACTAGTACTTTTTCGCCGATTTTGTTCAAAAGCTTATTTTGAGATTCTTCAAAGGTACCTAAGTTAAATATAAAATTTCAATCCGCTAGCTCAACTCCTTCATGCTAAAAATCTGTCCACACACACAGACATACATACACACACACACACACAGACCAATTTGCGGGACCCACTTTTTTGGACTCAGGGGACCTCAAAACATGTATATCCATCAAAATCTCGACATCGAATTTTTGACATGATCGCAATACTTTCTCTCTCTATATATTTCATATATAGGGTACGAGAAAGTAATATATAGATATCACATAATTTATGCTTAATTTAATGGAACTTTCTATGTATAATTAGTAGGGTTGGGTGATACTGTATCAATCTGATACTTTAAAAAAAAAGTATCAGGAACACAAAATGGGTACGGGCGAAAAGTACCAGGTACCCAGGTCTAAAAAAATAATTTTACAATTTTAATCAAAATCATTTGAGCGAATTTTGAGAAATTTAGAACAAAACTGCATCAGTAAAGTACTAATACTCATACTAACAATCATTCCTCTCGTCATTTTATTTAAAATAAATTTGAGGTCGATAGCTTCAAAATTGTGGCCGCAATCTCCCAAAATTAGCTCCCCGAGACGCGCACCTTAAAAGATCAAGTAGTTTCGCAGTCTGACAGGCTTTTGGTGGGTTTCAAGAAAACAGTAACGAGGAAGATGAAAATTCTGAAGATAGTCTTCAAAACGGAAGCCCTGAAAGAAGTCCTCGAAACGGGTCCCCACAGAATGAGAATCCGAATCCATCAAGCAATCTACATTATACGAATTAAAAGAAGAAGGGGTGAATGTGATATATGTTTTGTATTTTACATGTCGTTGCTATTTTGATAATATTATTATTATTATAAAACTAACATTTAATGTTATTAAATAAAGTTGAATTTTGATGTTTTAAAGCCTTAAATTGAGGTCTCTTATTTAATTAGCATATTACAAACAGTTCTACAATTAATTGCTTTCTTTAGTTATTGATACTTTAAATTTTACTGGTTCTTTAAATTATAGGGGGTTGCAAACGATCAGTTACAACATAACCTTATTTAGCCTTTGAAAATATGTTTCTTGCTAGAGCCTCCCCCCCTCCCCCCCCCCCATCTTACTTATCTTGCTTACCACCTGTCGCGTTAACGTTCTGAGAGTCTTTCAAATTTTATAAATTTTGAGACTTTTCCTGATTTCCTTCACTGATCCAAGATTTTCAAAAACGACTTTTGCGAATGTTCTGCCTCTCAGAGACTTTTTTCAAATTTTTTTAAATATAATGTTGTTTTTTTTTTTAATTTTGAATTTTCGGCTACTGAGGCTATAGCACAGAGGTAGAGTATCCGCCTAGCGGTCTAAATAATATTCCGTGGGCTAATTAGAATAGAATAAAGACATGCGCCTTGAATTCTGATGCTAAAGAGAGATAGACTAAATTGTATCATCTGTCAAAGTTCCTCAGCATAATTTCTTTTTCCTTTCATAATTATTTCTCAATCATATTTTTCTGTTCGATTATATAAAATTTTATTTAACAAATGTGTGAATATTCGGATTGAGGTATTATTTGAATATTAGAGACTTTTTTGCCAAAAACATATACCCTACTATTTGGCTAAAAAAAGAATAGACTTTCCCAATGGCGATCTTTTTCCGCTCTCTATAAATATTTTCTATAAGAAATATAACTTAATATTTCTAATAGTGTCAAGCAAGTGGCAAAGGCTTACCCCCCCCCCTCCGAATCTTTTTTATTTCTTTACCTCTAATAAATATAGAGAGAAAGTATTGGATTCATGTCAAAAATTCGATGTCGAGATTTTGATGGATATACACGTTTTGAGGTCCCCTGAATCCAAAAAAGTGGTTTTCGCGACATGGTCTGTCTGTGAACAAAATATCTCAAAAACGAAAAGAGCTAGGAGGCTGAAATTTTATATTTAAACTTTTATTCAATTCTGAAACCCGATTTTGTTTACCTTTATTTAAATTTGACCTGAAAAATTAAACGAATATTTAAAAAAATACTTAAAGATTTTTTAAATTAACCATAAACACACCTAAATCCTGTGCTGACGAGTGTAGCTGTGGCAGTTTTATATTTAAGTTAGGCACCCCCATGGGACGTGACACGAAGCTTTTGAACAAAATCGACCAAAGAGTACTAGTACTTTACTGAAGCACTTTTTCAGTTTTCTTCGATTTTCTCAAAATTCGCTAAAAGGATTTTGATTAAAATTCAAAAATCAATTATTTTTTTAGATGCCCTTTTAAATGTATATTCTTATTTTGCCATTGAAATCTTCTGAAGACCACTTTACTCTTGTACTTCATAGGAGAGATAGGAGAAATGGTTGCCTTGGTAACAGAATATAAATATTTTCCCAAGTTTATAAATTTGACATCTTGAATTCTAATATATCGTCTGAAATTAAATATATGTCGACACGAAAAATCTGGTGTGACAAGCACAGAAAAGAAAGTTGTGTGCTGTGTGACAGTCACACCAGATTTTTTCAACTTGGTTCCGAAATTTTCTTACATGGGAATGATATTTACTGAATTGAATGAATTGTTTGTTGTTAGCTCCTTGTTATTTAAAAATATTTCACTCCGGGTTGTATATATGATTATTTTTTGGGAGGGGCCGAACCAGGCTAGGGGGGGAGGGGCCAGGGGCGCCGGAACGAATTTGAATCAGGGGGGGGGCAAAAAAATTTTTTTAGAAAATTAAAATAATTTAATATGTTTAAATAGTATAAAACAAAAACAAATCTACTATAAAACTTTAAAAATTTTAAATAAAATCACAATTTTAATAAAATTAAAATTTTAAAAAATTTGCTAGTGATTTTATCAAAAATTTTTGGAAAAATTTGGAAAAAAATTAATTTCTTACTCTTTTAATTTTTTTTAATTTAGAAGATTTTATTTTTCAAAAGTAAAAATATATCATTTGTATCCTTGCCCATCAACCGTAGGTTGGATAGGTAAAGTTAATGTAATCGTAAAAAATCGAAATTTTTCTGAAGCTGCCAAAATGCGTTTTGAGGTCCCCTGAATCCATTTAAGTGTTTTTGAATGATGTCTGTGTGTGTGTGTGATGTCTGTGGTAATTTTTTTTCGTCAACGAAATCTCAAAAACTTCATTCAATTGTTTTGAAATTTTGCACCCATAAACTAGGGGAGAGGTAAAAATAAATGAAATAAAAAAGAAATTTTGCCCCCCTCTGCCCCCCCCCTGTAGGATGCCAGGGGGGCAATGTACCCTTGCCCCCCCAGTTCCGGCGCCTATGGAGGGGGCTAAGGGGGCCTGAATAGTGTATAGAAATTGCTTGCTGGAAGATAGGCAACCCAAATGACAAGCAAAGTTCGAAATTCACCTCGCAATAGTAGGCCAAAATATAAATATTTTTCTATTTGTAAATTTAACATCTCAAGTAAAAAAAAAAAACATCTTAAGTAGTTTCGGAAACTAAATATATGTCGACCGAAAAATCTGGTGTGACAAGCACAGAATATAAATTTCAAACTTGATAGCAGATTTTTAGTCTAATTTGTGTCTGTCCCGAGGTTCAAAAGCCCAAATATCAAAGAGGTCAAATTATCAATTGATGATGAACATCCTCTAATATTTTTTAATCACTGATTAAAGAGATCTGATTATATAATAATCGAAATCTAGCCAGCCAGCCTGCCAGCCAGCCATACTAATAAATCAAAACACGTGCAAAGCAGGTGTTTATTTATTTTTCGCTAATTACTTTTACACCTTCAAAATGCATTCTAAGAAAATCAATCTCTACGTTAATTCACTTTTGGGATTTAATTTAATTTTTGTTTCGTGTGAAGTGAGAGAGAGAGATAATATCAAATAACCTTCACGTTGAAGCAGAAATCCCCAAGAGGTTTTTTCTTTTCCTTCTTTCTATCAAGATTTTATTTTTATAACTGATTCTCATATCATAGATGAAACCTTAATAGGAATAGGCCTAATCAAAAAAAAAAAAACTCAGATCATTCCAATCACGTGATTTTTATCATGTGCTTATTTAATATTCTTTTTTTCATCAATTAGTGATACCTGAGCAATAAAATAATGACGATTAATTAATTTTCTGACATATATTAAATGATTTAAGCGGTTCCCAACCTTTTTTGTGGTGCGGCCCACTTTTTCCGTAAAAAAAAGCCGAAGCCCACAGGGTGTTTCAAAAAGGACTTTCCAACTTTCCAAAATCATATAAATTTATAAAGAGAACCTAGAGAGGTGATTGTAGTGTCAATTTGTAGAGAAACACATCACGTTTTTTGCCTCAAACTAAAGGTGTTCTTCCTTTGGGTGGTTTATAAATCTTGCCCTCTACTCCTAGGGTCAGGAGAAGTTTTTCAAAATAAATTTTTGCCATTAATTGTGGTTAATTTTAGTTAGTAATTAATAATACATTTTAACTAAAAAAAAATTTCAACATTTCGGTCACTATTTCTGTAGTTGTATTTATTTATTCACCTTAAAAAGAAAACGTCATCTGAGGAACTTGATTTATTTTGAAATAAAGTAGTTGGCTACTTTTTTGTTAAAAATTTTAAATCATGTTTTGTACGAAAATGCAGATGCAGATCACAGAATCTATGAATTTGATTCAATTAGAACCATGTAAATTTTGTGTATGTACAGCAGGTATATTTCTGTAAAATGCATAAATTGACATTAGAGCTAACAAGGAATGTCACCCAAAGGTGAATCGCCGATTCTTTTGAAACTTGGTGCATTTAAAGAACTCATCTAAAGATTAATTTAGATGAAAAAAGTTTCAGGGATGGGCATAGAAATATTTTTTTAAATATTTTTAACTTAATCTATAAAATCAGTACAATAGTGAAATTCAATGAAAAAATGCTTAAAACAAATCTCATTCTTACAATAACTGCATTTTATAAAAGAAAAAATCTGGTAGACTTGCAGCATAGCACACAACTTTCTCTTACCTTCGGTAATCGAAAGTTGTGTACTGTGCTTGTCACACCAGATTTTTTGTGTCGACATATATTTAGTTCCTGACAGTACGGAACATTTGAATTCAGATGTAACCCCCATTTATAAGTATGGGAAAATATTTATATTTTGTTACCATGGCAACCATTTCTCCTATCTTCCCTATGAAATACAAGAGTAAAGTGGTCCTCAGAAGATTTCAATTGCAAATGAGAATATACATTTTAAAGAGCATCTAAAAAAATAATTGATTTTTGAATTTTAAAAAAAAATCGTTGGAGCAAATTTTGAGAAAATCGAAAAAAAACTGAAAAAGTACATCAGTAAAGTACTAGTAATTTTTGGCCGATTTTGATTAAAAGCTTATTTTTCCGGTCCCGGGAGGTGTTTAACTTAAATATAAAATTTCAACCTCCTAGCTCAATTCCTTCATCCTTAAAATTAGAACACACACCCACCCACCCACCCACCCACCCACCCACCCACCCACCCAACCCCAGACACCATGTCGCGAAAACCACTTTTATTCAGGGACCTCAAACGAAGATCCATCAAAAATCTCACATTCGAATTTTTGACATGAATCCAATACTTTCTCTATATATATATTACATATATACATAGGTAAGAGAAAGAAAATCACATGATTCGTCTTTATAACATAAGTTATTTTCATTGTTGAAACAAAATTCAACAGGATTATCGAAATGACCAGGATGGCTTTGAGAATAACCCGATGCAAACAAACCACGAGTATTTAAATAGATTAATATATCTTGGTGAAGAGAGCTGATTGTGTGCTAATGATTGCAAAATTAGTATATTATTTCTCTGATATAAGTTTATATTTAAATTGAAAAGTATAACGCGATCAGATATCTTATGAAATTTTAATTAAAAAAAATATTTCTGAATGCCCATCCCTGAAACTTTTTTCATCTAAATTAATCTTTAGATGAGTTTTTTAAATGCACCAAGTTTCAAAAGAATCGGCGATTCACCTTTGGGTGACATTCCTTGTAAGAGTGAACGGATAAAACTGCTTTGATTGTTTTTCTATACAGTAATAAAATTGTCTAAAATAATTAAAACTGCATTAATTATATTTACACTTTAATTTAGATTAAAATTTGACATACAATGAAAATTAAAAGGGGGCGATAGGTGTTAGTGAACCCCCAGAAAGGGGCGATAGGCCACAAAAGATTGGGATCTAAAATGCCGAAAAAATACTTCAAAAAAAAAAAAAAACAAATAGTGATAAAAAATTCTTGACATTAATAGGCCTTTCATACATCATCTGATAACGTTTCGGTTTATAAAAAAATTTGATTAAAAACTTTAGATTATATTTTTTCGGGTGGGGGGGGAGGAGCGAAGAAAAACCCCCCCCCCCCTCCCCCCGGGGGGGGCAATTTTCCCCCTTTCCCCCCCCCGGGCACCCCCCCCCGTTTCCCTCCCTCTCCCCTACCACTTTGTTTTATGAAAAATAAAATTTTTTTAACACTTACTACGGATAGTGTATCACCATTTTTTTTTTTTATATATAGGGGCAATATTCAAATGTACCAGATTTCCGAGTTCTAAAAATTGGGATAATTTGGAAACATCTTCAGTTCGTAATCTTATTATTGTTGAATAAAACGAGTCGTTTCATATGTCAAATTTGGTGTGCAAAGACACATGTCGAAAACGTGTTACAGAATAGCCTGTTCAAATCTGAAATCTTCAAAGTCGATTTTCTCGAGAGTTTTCGAGAAGGAAATTGATGACCATATACGTACGAATCCTATAAGTATAAAAAAATCTGGTGTGACTGGCGCACACACACAACTTTCTCTTACCCTTCGGTAAGAGAAAGTTGTGCACCGTGCTTTCACACCAGATTTTTTGTTTCGAGATATATTTAGTTTCCCATAGCACCTTAGTTTCAAATTTGCTATTTTAAATGTTGACACAATAGGGAATCCTAAATAAATACAAAATTTCATAAGAATTGGAAAATTTTTTTTTTAAATGTGTAAAAAGTTCCAAAGAGGACTTTTGAATCGAAATTAACATACAAATCCCCATATGGAGATTTAACATTGGCTTTATGGAAGGAAGAGCCGGAAAATGAATTTGAAAAATCTGAAAAACATCAGTAAAGGGTACTTGAAACAATTTTCACGAAAAATTTCACTGATTATTAACTTAAATAAACCACGATTAATTGCCAAAAGTGTCTTTAGAGCAGTAATTAGTCACTCAAATGGCATTTAAAATGTTAAATATGTCAATTAATCAGATCAAATTTATTTCTTCTAAATACACATCACATACACGTCTGACATATGCCGGAGGCTAAGAAGAAGAATAATTCACATCACATTTTAATATAATAATAAAAAAACTGGTGTGACTGTTCGCAACTTTCTCTTATCTATGGTAATTGATGTGCCATGGAGGTACCTAAGTTAAATATAAAATAACTGGATTGTACGAGTTTTTATAAGAATCAATTTCAAGAGCAAATTTACTCGCAGTTCCTTATGATGGATAAAGTAAAATTTAATTAAAACAAAATGTTTAATTGTTGAGATACAATTGCGACTAGTTTTTCTGCAGATAATTTTACAGTTTCGGAGATAAAGACTCCAACAACATACATCTATCATCACAATGTATGTTGTTTCAGCCTGAAGATAGAGTCTTTATCTCCGAAACTGTAAAATTATCTGCAGAAAAACCGTCACAATTGTATCTCAACAATCAAACATTTTGTTTTATTTAAATTTTACCTTATCCATAATAAGGAACTGCCAGTAAACTTCCTCTTGAAATTGATTCTTAAATATAAAATATCAACCTCCTAGCTCTTTTGGTTCTGGAGGTGTTTTGTTCAATATAGGTAAGAGAAAGTAAAAATGGACTAGAAGATATTGTTCAGACAAATAAGATATCTCCCATCTTCCTTTTAGTAGGAAACTTTATAAGTCGAGGAGCTAAATGAAAGCAGGGATGCCAGACGTCCCGCAATACGCGGGACGCTTTTGTACACCGTGCTCAAGGTAAGATTTATTCATACTTTCTTAAAAATTTTCACATTAAAAAGTTTCTTAAATTTTAATAATTTACTCCAGTTCTAAAATCACTTTTATAAAGTTGTGCGCCGTGCTTGTCACACCAGATTTTTTGTGTTGAGATATATTTACAATTCTGTTTTTCAATTGGAATTGCATATGTTCCTCTTACGACCTCTGGGTGTAGGGCTACATAACTTAAATATAAAATTTCAACCTCGTAGCTCATTTCCTTTATGCTTTAAATTGAACATACACAGACCAATTTGCACTTTTTTTGGATTTAGGGGACCTCAAAACATGTATATCCATCAAAATCTCGACATCGAATTTTTGACATGATCGCAATATTTCATATATATATATATATATATATATATATATATATAGGGTAAGAGAAAGTAAAAAGTTAAATTGTAATGTAAAAAAATAAAAGGCCCTCGGGGCTTGGTGTAGAGGTTAGCGTGCTAACCTCGTATACCAAACGTCGCGGGTTCGGACTCCAGGCAGTCCGATGATTTTATTTAAGCCATTTTGGATACCAGATGGCTTAAATAAGAATGCCTGGACCCCAATAATAGATAAATTAATAAATAACGGTTATCGTAAAAGTCTTATATGGCCTAAGTTGCCGAAAAGACTGTGTGAATGAGAAGAAAAAGTGTGAATGTTTTAAAAAAAAAAAAAATAAAATAAAAAATAAAAAAAATGCTTTATTTATTGTGTCCCGCAGAACACAATTCCAATTCTGGCATTAAAGGATCCTTTAAAGGCTTCCTAGTCACTCGAACCCACGCGTTATTAACATATTCTAAGAATTTAACTTAATTTAAGATTTGGTAGCATTTTTAAATGGGCACTTTAGTTGGCGCCATTCTCTATATGTGATGCGGAAAGTGAAAAGGGACAGGGACCTCTTGTCGGGGCGAAGAAAAATTATCGGTACGGGCACTTTAGTTGAATTAAGTCAAAAATATCGATTTTTGGATTTCGATTGAATACGATATTCTTCCTATACAGATTTATTCGGTAATTTTAGCGATGAGATTCCGATAAAAACGAATTACAAAATAATCGATTTAGTAATCTTAAATGGACCCTGTTACGCATTAGTGTGTCAAGCGCCAAAAGATTAAAAATTGAGTTACACGGAATATTGTTTCAAATGCTATAATTAATAGTATTTTTTATGAAATATGTCCTAAAAAAATTTATATTTAATGTTATTTGCACAAATGACAAAAAAAATTATATATAATCCAATGAAAACAAAAAACTTTATTGTTAATTTTCTCAAAACTCGGTAGATGGCGCTTGACACACTAATGCGTAACAGGATCCAAATAGTTTTTCATTGTGATTAAATGCGTTTTTCTCAAATCCCATTTTTTACTTTCTCGTACCTCTATATATATGTTAATATATATCGAGAGAGAAAGTATTGGATTCATGTCAAAGATTTTGATGGATCTTCACGTTTTGAGGTCCCCTGAATCCAAAAAAAGTGGTTTTCGCGACATGGTCTGTGTGTGTGTGTGTGTGTAAACAATATGTCTCAAGAACGAAAAGAGCTAGGAGGTTGAAATTTTATATTTAAGTTAGGCACCCCCATGGGACCTGACACGAAGCTTTTGAACAAAATCGACCAAAGAATACTAGTACTTTACTGATGCACTTTTTCAGTTTTTTCGATTTTCTCAAAATTCGCTCCGTTTTTTTTTAATTCAAAAATCAATTATTTTTTAGATGCTCTTTAAAATGTATATTCTCATTTTGTGATTGAAATCTTCTGAAGACCACTTTACTCTTGTACTCCATAGAAAAGATAGGAGAAATGGTCGCCATGGTATCAAAATATAAACATTTTCACATATAAAAATTTTACATCTTGAAAATCGAATGTACCGTACTGTCGGAAACTAAATACATGTCGACACAAAAAATCTGGGGGTGACAAGCACAGTACACAACATTCGATTACCGAAGGCTGTGCGCCATCATTTTTATTATATCTATAATTTTGAAAGGCTGTAACTCTATTAGTTTTTGAGATATCTTACAATTGTTAGTGGTTTTGATTTTCAAATTTTAAGGAAATTATCCTCTATGGTACTAATTCAATTTGTAAAATCTCCGACAAGACACACTTTCCGCATCACATATAATAACGCATTCTACTCATAAATCAATCAACAAGTGAAAAGGTAATAACCTACTAGACGATTGCACCCACGGTGATTCCCATAATTATCATTAAACTGCAACAAAATATAATAAAAATAAATAAATAATAAGTGGGGAGGAAAAAAAAAAACAAAAAAAAAAATATTGTACCATGATTCTGGAATTCTTTCAGATAAAAACGATGCATGATGAAAAGCTACAAACAATACAAATAAATTATTTATATAATTAATTTAGCACACAAGTCATTTATTTATTTTTATCTCAATGAGTGTGTGTGTGTGTGTGTATTGACCAGAGGACATACCGACTTTAGCAAGTCCGGTGACGATAACGAAGGCGGTGAATGCAAAAAAGAGACCGATTTCATCCCATCGCCAGTTGGCCACATGGATACCGTGATGGACATGTTTAGGAATAATCGATCTATTTGCCGTCGAGGAATCTCCACTTAAAGGGCGGATTGTCGCCGTCGTTGTTGACTCTTGATGGAATGCACTAAGGGCATTGCCGACGAGCACAACGACGACAACTAGAAACAACGACGAGCGCATGTTAACAACGCGCACGTCTCGTTGCAACTAACTAGCAAAACGCACTACGGTGTGCGACGACTGGGAGAGGGAGAGAGAGAATGAAGGAGAGAGAGAGAGAGAGAGAGATAACATACTACTACGTCAAGGTGAACAATCATCAAGGTAGTGAGAACATCCGTGTTAAGAATTCGCTTCTCTACTGCTATTTAAATTTTAAGGGGATTCAGGAGTGACGTCTAAACCTACTTAAAAAAAACTAGACTATTATAAGGAATTTGAATTAAATTCATAAGAGATTATTGGGACATCGAGCTATAATTTTTTTAATGATTTATTA
>JAKCPI010023809.1:0-35104 GCA_023213315.1 Euborellia annulipes | reverse complement strand
GGCACTCGATTGGAATTCTAGAGGATCTCCCCTTAGACTCCAGGCAACTCTACAGGGAGAGGGAGTTGCTGTGACATCCGTCCTGTGGAAGGGGCGTAAGTTTCTCTCCCAATGATGCATTCTTCGAATTTGGGTGCTGAGGTCCCTCCTCGTGCTTGGACATCCTCCTGCCCTAGCATAGAAGAGTTTGGATAAAAGGAACCAGGTAGAACAATAGGAAATAAGGATTAGTTCACTATTAGAGGAGATAGATAGCAATGAGAAGTATATGGTAACATTCTTTACGGGGTGCCAGTAGATGGTCATGGCGAGGCCAATTTGGGTTTGAGGTGTGTGTCTTCGTGAACGAAAGCACCTCGGGTAAATAAACGGGGACCCGGATAGGAATTTCAAATAATAATAAAGTAAAAAAAAATAATATAACAAGTAGTGTGGTATCCATTTCTCAATAAGCCAGATATGTATATTTATTATAAGGGAGCGAAGTGGTTTACGCATGTTTTTCCCGATAAGAGTGCGTAGTGTGTCCTTATTAAAGACATGCCTAAAAAATCAAGTAATTCCAAAAATTTGCCAAGAGATGTCAGAATGGTAGCTAATAATATTTAATGCATTTGGTTGAGCTTTTCACTGATCTTTTAACAATAAATACTTTATAAATGTTATTATATTTTATGTATCTTTTATAAAAGCATAAAAAAATATATAAATATAGGCCAAATATAGGCTAAAAGGGGATTGGCTGTTAGACTACGAATGCTGAACTAATTTGACAGTTGAATATTTTAAATAAATCATCTAAGCTTATTTTAAAAAATTTCTTAATTAATATGTGATTAATAATCAATAAATTCATTTTTAAATTTAAAAAAAAATTAAAGATTCTTAGGACAGATTGTTTTTTTGTATTTGCTTACAACAAAAAACTTAATTACGATAATTTTTTAATAAGTCATTAAAAAAATTATAGCTCGATGTCCCAATAATCTCTTATGAATTTAATTCATTTAAAAAAACCACATTGAAAAATTCCTTATAATAGTCTAGTTTTTTTTTTAAGTGCGTTTAGACGTCGCTCCTGACCCCCCTTAAACTCTCGGAAGGGAGGCCTTTGGCGGGCTGCGCGGCTAGTTTTATTAAAATTTTCAAAGTTCATGTTTATTAAAACCCTTAAATTTACAAATCGAATTAAGAGCAGAGGAAATGAATCGTCTGTCCAATCAGTCGTTATTCTCTATTAGCTTGATGTTATTAATATTAATAAAGAACAACACTTTTGGAGTTGTTTGCCAGCATACGTATAAGACAGACAGCTCTGCTTTAGTAGAGAGAGAGAGAGAAGCTTATCTCTGTAATTTGTCTAGAAAATGTTTATATTAGATAGAGTGCGAATGCTGCCAAAGGGGGGACTCCGTCACGCCGGGATACGTGAATTTGTCCTTTTCCAATACTTTTAAAGAAACACAATAAATAAGTTTTTTTTTTTATTTATTATAATTAAAGCCTGGATTCCTATGTAATTGCATATTCATTTTGCTAACATATACAGTGAGGGAGAATATTAATTCCCATCCATGCGTTTTCTATTTGTGATTATTTCATCGTTTTTATAAAAGAAAATGAAAATCTTTAATGGAAATTTTCTAGATTAGATCCATGCAAGGCCGCAGACAGGGAGAGGGGCAGGGGTGGCTATATCCCCGGGGCCCGGACCCTTTGGGCTCCAATCTTAAAATTCTAATAAAAAATAATTTCCATGGTTAAAATTTCAATTAAAAAAAATCATTTTCTTGAAATTTTTTTCCTGAAGGGGCTCGGGCCCTTTAAGCTCAAAGCAAGTTTGATAATATTTTTTCCGTCTCAGGATAGCTAAAAACGCAGATTTCAGTCACTATTTTTCAAAAAACTTTCCATACCCCAGACCCCCCCCCCGGAAGTCCTCTGTCAAGGTCTGGCCTGAATAAATTATGGTAACCCTATGTTTAGGAAATTTTGAAAAATTTTTAAATAACTTTTTTATTTAAATAAATATTGTAAGCTACCGGTATGTATAACTGTTTCAAAAACTGTGTAAAAAATTGTTGGCACAATAGCCTTTTACATACTAAAAAAAAACTAGGAGTGGGAGGGGGGGCCGTATTATTATGTAGCCCTGGGGCCCGTCAAGTCTGTCTGCGGCCCTGGATCCATGAAAGGGTTTCCATTCAAAATATATATTTTTTTAAAAACAATGAAATAATCACAAGTAGAAAACGCATGGGTGGGACTTAACATTATCCCTCACTGTACACCCCGGAAAACCAATTTTCTATCCGAATCATATCCTCTAGGTACTAGGCTTCAAATTTTATATTGCATATTTGGTGATTATTGCATAAATTTGCATATTTAAAAACTTTTTGAATATTTTTACATTTTTCGGTAAAAGTTTTATTTTATTTATAATTTTTTAATCGATTTTCTCAAAATTCGCTTCAACAATTTTGATAAAAATTGAAAAATCAATTCTTTTTTAGATTTCCTTTAAAATGTATATTCTCACTTTGCCCTTGAAATGTTTTGAAGCACACTTTACTCTTGTACTTCATGGGAAAGATAGAAGCCATGGAAACACAACATAAAGTTTTTTCATGTTTATAAATTTTACATCTTGAATTCTAATAATTGTATATCGACTAAATAACTAAATATATGTCGTCAGAAAAAATCTGGTGGGACAAGCAAAGAACACAACTTTCCATTACTGAAGGTATGAGGTGACGTCCTGTCACATCAGATTTTTTTACATTAAATTTAATTTTTATATCGCGAGACCAATTTTTGTTTTTTCACTATTTCCTTTCAAAAATAAAACACGATTAGTTTTACATCAGTAGTAATCATGATTTACCTTTAATTGGAAGGCATTTACTTTGTATTTTTGTCATATATATTGCATATTTTAATACTTATACTGCATATTATATGGCATATTTAGAGGTTTTTGCTGCATCAAAATCATAGCTTTAATTGGACCCTGTTATGCAATGGTGTGTCAAAGACCAAAAAATTCAAAATTGAGTTAAGCACGGAATATTGTTTCAAATGCTATAATTAATAGTATTTTTTATGAAATATGGCCTAAAAAAATTTATATTTAATGTTACTTGCACAATTGACAAGAAATATTAAGGTGCGTACATCAGCGCTCTGCTCCGCTCGCGAGCACCATGTTCGTTAGATTAGTAGGCCTACGGGTTTGAGCAGCTCGCGAGCATCTCAAAACCCGTACTAATCTAACGAACATGGTGCTCGCGAGCGGAGCAGAGCGCAGATGCGTACGCACCTTTATATATAATCCAATGAAAACAAAAAACTTTATTGTTGATTTTCTCAAAACTCGATGTTTGGTCTTTGACACACCAATGCATAACAGGGTCCAATTATAATAAAAGAATAGTGGCCTTGTTACTTTCTCTTATGTATATATGTAATCTAGTTCCGGGTTGACCGAGCTGGAGGTCATTTTTTTTTTTTTTTTTTTGAAAAAAACTACATCGGTAAAGTACTAGCACTCGAAGTTTTTTAAAGACGAGTAGGGATATGGTATCGAAAAAAAAAGTATCGATACTTGTACTTGATATCGTATCTAAAGGAAAGCAGTAGTAAGGTACAAGGGCGGATACAAGGGGGGGTAAAGGGGGGTTACCCTCCCCCCGAGATTTGAAAAAATACCTTTTTTTCGCAAAAAAATTTATTTTTAATGTAAAATTTTAAAAATAAATACTTAAAAATTTGATTTGTATTTATATTCTACCAATCAAGTACAGAATGTGCCTTTAAATTACCGAAATTATGAAAAAATAATGTGCTGTGCGACGAGTGAGTCACTCCAGATTACCCCCCCCTCCGAGAAACACCTCTGGATCCGCCCTTGGTAAGGTATCAGAAGAAAAAAATCGATACCAATTATTAAGCAAGTATTTCTTAATATCTTTACATTTAACAGTCAAACCAAGAGGTGCAGTATAAAATATAAATTCTTTCCATTTTATATTAATTTTATACTTTATAAATTAAGCAAAAAAAAAAATCAATAGAAGGATTGATTCTATATTTATTCTATATTTCATAAAAATAATTTAAAATACAAATTAGATAAAAAAATAAAAATTAAAGATGAGTTCACTTCTTTTTGTCGCCGACTGTCCCAAGCCAAGCGAGGGAAAACGACAATCAGAATGTTTCCCTCTTTGTTTATTTCTGTTTAATTAATCAAAACGTGGGTTTACCTGGTGATATCGAGGATGAAAAGAAAGGAGCAGGCATGGAGCACGCAGGTGATGTGTCGGTATCGTGGATTGTTGAGGAAGGAAACATTATTGGATGAGATAAGAATAAACAGATGTAACTGAATCACAAGCTTCAGGTTTTTCCCTGAGGCTTACTGAGGCGGGCGGCGACAGCGCTGCCGCCGCCGCCGCAGTCGTCGTCGTCTTCGTCTCACAACCGAACAAAGCCGAACTCTCCCGAAGTGCAAGTGTATGTGTAATTGAAAGAAACCGGTTTAATTGTTGGATCTATTTTTAATTTCAATAATGAAAATAATATAAAAGAGGAAGATAATTTTTTTTTTAAATAAAATAAATTGAATACATAATAGCCTACATTTTTAATATTTTAAATGAATAAATAAATAAAAATCTGGTGTGACTGTCGCACAGCACACAACTTTCTCTTACCTTCGGTAATCGAAAGATTTTTCGTGTCGACATATATTTAGTTTCCGCCGGTATTTTAGAATTCAACGCCAAGCCCGAGGGCTACGGTACATTTAAATTCAAGATGTAAATTTTTTTTTTTTTAAACATTCACACTTTTTTCTCATTCACACTCACATTTCACACACACATTCACACAGTCTTCTCGGCAACTCAGGCCATTTAAGACTTTAGACAATAACCGTTGTAATATATATTATCTATTGTGGGTTCAGGCATTTCTATTTAAGCCATCTGGTATCCAAATGGCTTAAATAAAATCATCGGACTGCCTGGGTCCGAACCCCCGACGTTTTGGTATAGGAGGTAGGCACTGTAAGTTAAGTAGTCTTCAAACAATTTCGAGGGTAAAATGAGAATATACCTTCCCCCCCTTATTTTTTCTTATTTAAATTATTTTATCTTATTTATTATTATCCCTTTTTTTTTTTTTTTTTTTTCTTCAATTCAATTTTATAATCTATTCTAAAATTTTTTTTTAAATTATTCATTATTATCAAATTATCTTTACTAAATTTCAAATATTTTATAATACATTTAATTTTCTTTAATCCTAAGATCACAAAAAAATTAATTTAACTATGTAATTATTGGAAACCTGAATTCAATTTTTTTTAATTCTTAACCCACCGAATCCCCCCCACCCTTACCTACTCTCGACGACAAAACAGAAGAAAATCATTTTTTCATCACTCATCACTCTCCACTCTGCCACCACCCTCCCCCACTCTCACTCTTGGCCATCCCCCCTCCCCTTCCCTAGTCATTTTGGGTCAACCGCCATCCAGTGCGAGCCCCATTTTTTTACTACGCTTGTGTCCACCGCCACCTTTCGGTCCCCACAAGGAATCTCAACCCAGAAGATATTCGAGGTTCATCTGCCAGCTTTCGGACTCCGCTCTCTACAGTCACGCTAGGGTCACGAGACCCTCGACGCTTACATTGGGTGCTGGTGCCATCATCTTTATCATCATCATCATCATCATCGTCATCTTCAATCCAGAGACTCCAACTTGGGATTCGAACGAAGGTCGACCACGCGACCAAACATCGATTCGTCTCCCAGAACAAACCTCCCTATCCTACCTTCCCATTGGCTTAACAATCAGCTCATTTACTCCTTATACAAAAAAAAATATTTAAAATAAAACTCATTCTTCCTATTTTTCAATCTTTTCTTTCTTTTCCCTTCCTTTTTATAAAAAAAAAAAATAATAATAATAATAAATAAATAAATAAATATATCAAATTATATATATATATAAAAAAAAAAAAGAATTATAAGGAAGAAAAAAAAAATATATATAAAAAAAAAAATATTAAAAAAAATAAATAAATTTTTAAATAAACAACAGATTAAAAAACTCACCCTATTACAACCCCCGTACCAAAAAACCACTCTCACTACGAACATTTGAAAGAGCATCTAAAAAATAATTGATTTTTTAATTTTAATCAAATCATTAGAGCGAATTTTGAGAAAATACGTTTTGACCTATTTTGTTTAAAAGTTTATTTTCCGCATCCCCGTCTACTTAAATATAAAATTTCAGCCTTATAGCTCAATTCCTTCATGCTTCAAATCGAACACTGACACAGACAGACCATGTCGCGAAAACCACTTTTTGATTCAGGGGACTTCAAAATCTCAACATCGAATTTTTGACATGCATCCAATACTTTCTCCTCTATATATATTAACATAAAAGTCTATATAGATAAGAGAAAGTAAAAAATTAAAAATGTTTCTATATTCTTATCTGCCTAAAATTTTTTGAAGCACATTTTACTCATGTATAGGTGATATGTTTGACATGGTAATAACATCATCAACAACAAATTTCGACTTGGAGATTTCCTAAATCTTGGCATATGGACATTTTGACCTTTACTCTATTGATTTACTATCTAAATTTAGTGGGAACGAGTTAAATGCAATAAGAGAGAGGGAGCGAGAGTATAATTAAGTGTAACATTTTAAAAGCCCTCCTCATATTCAGAGACAATGAACATTTTCCGGAAACTGAGTGAAAGAAAGAGAAAAAAAATGGCTTTTGTTCTCTTCATTTTTTTTCTATTTTAAAGGTCAATGAGGAAATATCGACAAATGTTTAAAAGGACTCTCTTCTTTTTCTTAATGACAAATGAGGGGATCAAAATGAATGTCTGTGAAAATAGATCTCCTGGCAAACAAGTGACATAGAAAATGAGACAGAATCATTTAGTTGAAAATTTCAAGATTAGGATTTCATCAGAAATTTCTGTTTGGCAAAAAAAAATCTTTGTTTAAATTGTTTTAAGGTCTTTTTCGACATCTAAAGGCATTTAAATCCCATTCAAATTCAAATAAAATAAAATTTTTTCGCTTGGGACTGGAAGCGAACCTAGGCACGAGAAGCTGAGCCACGAAAAATAAATTATAGGCCTAATAAATTATATAAAATTTTAACTCAAAATTTTTTTTGCCTGTAGAGATTCAAATCAGGATTCGAAGGACGTTGAAGCCAAGAAATTAAATAAAAATTTTATCTAATTTTTTATTCGCCGACGTTTTGGTCCCCAATCACGACCTTCATCAGGGTTAAATATACACGATCTTAGGTATGTTTACAATTATTGCTATCAATATAAAAACAATTTCTTAATAAATCTTTTTAATATGTACAAAAAATTACTAACTAGCTTGCTATATTGATTGCAATAATTATAAAAATACCTAAGATTGTGTATATTTAACAATATTTGCCATGATGAGGGTCGTGAATGGCGACCGAAACGTCGCTAAATAAAGAATTAAATGAAATGTTTATTTAATTTCTTCCTTCGAATCCTGATTAAAATTTCAAACATAATTAAATAATGTGAGGATGGAGCTAGTTGATTTATTATCATCTATTCCTTGTAAGCTGACGTTTAGGGTTGGGCATAGATCATTTTCAGAATTATAACGTCCTGTTGTTTGATGGCAGTATTTAATTAAAAACATTTTATATATTGGAAGTTTTAATACAATAAAGGCTCCACTTTTGGGTATACCACTAGAATATGATACAAACCCATATATTAAAAAAAAATCTGGTGTGATGGCGCACAGCACACAACTTTCTCTTGCCACCAGATTTTTTTATGTGTAATGCTTATTTTGAACATCCTATTAAACTCATTGTTATTTTTTCTTGTTTAATAATGGCCTATACTATACCTACATCTCTATATGCGGTATAATTTAATGCTCTCTAATTGTCTACCAATTGAAAGGGGCTAAAGCCCTTTGGACAATGTGATTGCTATAACTGTCTCCCTGGGGAGTGCAAATCCCTTTCCTCTCTCTCTCTCTCTCTCTCACTCGCTCTTTAATAGAAAAGGGACTTTCAACTGTCCATTACAAATGCATGTCTTAATGGAGAATTCATTTATCCCTTTCATTGTTAAAAAAAAGATTTCGATTGATGCAGAAAATATCATCCTCTGTCGTCTTTTATATTTTTTTACTGACTATCATACTTGGGTTGCAATGCTCTTGGTCTTTTAAACCTTGCGTTAAATTGCACTAATGTTCTTTAAAGTCATTGGTTCGTTAAAATATTCTAAAAATTTTAAAATATAAAGAATCTTTAACCTTAGTTATTTAATTTTTAGTATTGAATTAATTTAGTGTCTAGACTATATCATCATGAAAGACAGTTAAACATAAAAATGTATTGTGATTCCTTTAATTTTCAATATGTATTAAACGGTATTTATAATTATTATAGGAATTTATCTGACGAAGTGAGGAAGTGAGGTTATATTATAAATACTAAAATATTTTAAAGTGAAATTAGGAACAAAATTGAATAACATGTATGAAATTATAAATCATACTCTGCGCCCTTGCGGTCAACTAGCCAACTATTTGACATTTACTTAGGACGATTATAACCTCATTTCGTCAGATAAATATATATAATAATTATAAATACCGATTAATATATATTGAAAATTAAAGGAAACACAAATGCATTTTTATTCTTTTAAAGGTGCATTCTGTACTTGTTTACCAGAATATATATACAAATCAAATTTTTAAGTATTAATTTTTAAAACTTTATATTAAAAATAAAATTTTATTCCCAAAAAAAAAAATATTTTTCTCCTACTCTTTGTCTCCATGATTGTACCACATTGATGGCACAAGATGGAAAATAAAAATATGGTAAATGGAGTGTTGATATGTCACGAGCCATTTTCGAGCTGGCGACATGGGGAAAAAGGAAGAATGTAGGACTTACGGGGCCGCAAAGCCAACTCTGAAGAGGCATAGGCTAGGGACGAATATTTACGCTAAAAACAGTCGATGTCAGGGATTACTTCTAGAAGTTGAAAAAGAATAGTAGAGCCTATAACATAGGTGGTACAATTTAGAGGTATGAGGTACAAATAAGGAAGAGAGAAAAAAAAAAAAACTAATTTAACAATCAATCTTAAGAGATTCAGGTTTGAAGTTTGAGCCTCCTTATTACTTCTTACCTATGTATATATGTAATATATATAAAAAAAGTATTGTTTCATGTCAAAAATTCGATGTCGAGATTTTGATGGATATATACGTTTTGAGGTCCCCTTAATCTAAAAAAGTGTTTTCCGACATGGTTGTCTGTGGGTGTGTTGTGGGTGTGAGTGGGTGGGTGTGTGTTCAATTTTAAGCATGAAGGAATTGAGCTAGGAGGTTGAAATGTTATATTTAAGTTAAACACCCCCCGGGACCGTGAAAATAAGCTTTTAATCAAAATCGGCCAAAGAGTACTAGTACTTTACTAATGTACTTTTTCAGTTTTTTTCGATTTTTCTCAAAATTCGCTCTAACGATTTTGATTAAATTCAAAAATCAATTATTTTTTAGATGCTCTTTCAAATGTATATTCTCGTTTTCCCTCAAAATTGTTTGAAGCACACTTTACTCTTGTGCTTCATAGGAAAGATAGGAGAAATGGTTCCATGGTAACAAAATATAAATATTTTCCCATACTTATAAATTTTACATCTGAATTCAAATATTCCCTACTGCCGGGAACTAAATACATGCGACACAATAAATCTGTGGACACACAGTACACAACTTTCGATTACCGAAGGTAAGAGAAAGTTGTGTCCCAGTCACACCAGATTATTGTTGATATGCAGTGTTATAATGAACCATTGGGAATTCATTTTTATCTCATACTGGTTCAACGATAATTGAACATTTGCTTAAGTGGTACAATATAGGCACAGTTCCCCAAAATTATATTCCCTTAGAGTTTTTTTTCTATTACTTTCTATTTCATCTTTACTAAAACATTTTTACTTTTTTTTTTTTTTTTTTTAATCAGAATAGAGTTTTAATTTAACGCTTTCTTAGAAACATCCCCTTCTCGTTTTTTAGTCTCTTTTAATTCCAACAAAGTTACAAAAAATAAACATAAAGAAATGATCAAAAGATTAAACAACTAGGAAAAAAGTTTTTCTAACTGATTCTCTCTCTATCTCTGATTTCAAATTAAAAAAAAAATTAGAAAAAGGGTTCAATTTCTATACTTTTTTTTTTATTTTTCCCCTCTTTATTTTGTGAAATTTTTTATTAATCTAGGGGGGAATATGTTCTAATAATAATTGTGTTTAAAGCAAACTCTAAAAGGTTGGTATTAAATTAACGAAAGAGATTGAATAAAAAAAGTAAATAAAAGTAGAACAAATAAATGTTGTATTGACTTGATTAAAAAAAAAAAAATTAATTGGATTTTTTTTAACACTCACACTTTTTTCCATTCACACTCACACACGCATACACACAGTCTTTTCCGCACCTTGAGCAATATAAGACTAACGATAACCGTATATATATTGGGGGTCCAGGCATTCTTATTTACGCCATTTGATATCCAAATGGCTTAAATAAAATCATCAGACTGCTTGGGATCAGAACCCTCGACCCTTGGTACACAAGGGAGGAGCGCTACCAACTACGCCAAGTCCGAGGGCTTAATTGGATTAGATAAGTGGGATAACCTGAGAATCTAATAAGGTAGTAAGCCAGTTGGAATGAAATATTTGAGGCGTTCCGTGTTACCAATTAATTCGCACAACTTTCGGTAATCCAGAGCTTTTAACGTCATGGTCTTAAGTTAGGGGACATCTTCAGGCTCTTAAGCTGTTTTCACAACGGGCGGATTCGAGGCAACTAGTTGATTACTCTAGTTGACCGGGAAACAACGGGGTGCAACGTCTGTAGAAAATGAATGGAATCCGCCTGGTGTGACTCGTCGCACAGCACACTATTTTTTCTTAATTTCGGTAATTTAAAGGCGCATTCTGTACTTGTTGGCCAGAATATAAATACAAATCAAATTTTTAAGTATTAATTTTTAAAATTTTATATTAAAAATAAATTTGTTTTCGAAAAAAAAGTATTTTTTTCAAATCTGGGGGGGGGGGGGGTAATTGCCCCCTTAACCCCCCTTGTATCCGCGCTTGACTCAATTAAACTAAAAATGCACTTCGCGCAATTCGATCTTTCACATTAGTCAACTAGTTGCTTAGTAGATTCCAGAGAACATTGAGAAAAAAATATTTTTATATAGAACGATTTGTCGATCTGACTCTAGCGGGGAGAGAAGTTCTTCAGAGATCATAGGCGCAACCAGGGGGGTTTTTAGGGTTTTAACCCCCCCCCCCCCCAGGAGATAAAAAAAATTAAAATATATATATTACAAATAGAAAAGAAAAAGTATAATCATTTCGGTTCCGCAAAAGAGGAAATATTCCGCGGGCGGCGCATGGAAAAAAAATTTGGTTCCGCGGGCGGCACATGGGGAAAAAATTTGGTTCCACGGGGCGGCAAAAAATTTAGCGTCTCTAAAAAAAAAGGTAAAATATTTTTACGGACTGGAAAAAATTTCCCCGCAAGACAAAAAAAAACTTCGGTTCTGCGAAAAAAAAAAATTTTCACAGAAAAATATTTGAGATCAGCCCCCCCCCCCGAAACCCCCCCCCCAGGAGCAAATCCTGGTTGCGCCACTGTCAGAGATTATGAGGTGTCAAGTAGAAGGTTATTCCCAAAAATTTTTATATCCTGGGGAAAAAATTTCGAGAAATTTCAAAAAGATATCTTGACAAATAATTTTTACTTTCTCTTATCTATAGGCCTATATGTTAATAGAAAGATTTGTCAAAAATTTGATGTGGAGATTTTGACGGATATACACGTTTTGAGGTCCCCTGAATTCAAAAAGGTGGTTTTCGTGACATGGTCTGTCTGTCTGTCATTGTTCAAATTTAAGCACGAAGGAATTGAGCTACAAAGATGAAATTTTATATTCAAGTTAGCCCCCCCCCTAGCCTAAGGCTTTTAAACAAAATCGGCCAAAGAGTACTAATACTTTACTGATGTACTTTTTCAGTTTTTTTCGATCGCTCGATCGATTTTGATTAAAATTCAAAAATCAATTATTTTTTATATGCTCTTTCAAATGTATATTCTCATTTTGCCATTGAAATCTTTTGAAAACCACTTTACTCTTGTACTTCATTAGAAAGATAGGAGAAATGGTTGCCATGGTAACAAAATAATTTATAAATATTTACATCTTGAAATTCGTATGTACAGTACTGTTGAAAATTAAATATATGTCGGCTCAAAAAATTTAGTGTGACAAGCACAGAACACAACTTTCTCTTGCTGAGTTAAGAGAAAGTTTTGTGCTGTGCGACCAGTCACACCAGATTTTTTTTTTAATAATCTGAGAATATTCAAGAGCCTTTCCAAACAAAACAAAAACAAATATCTCTAACGCTGCTTATCACTGCTCTGATTATGAATTTAACAATTTTTTTTTTTTTTTTTTCTGGACATAATCACTTAGGCAGAAAATATTAAGCTAAGAAGATTACGATTAATCAATCCTGAGAGGAAATTTTTTTTTCACAAATTAGAATTCATTTTCAGTATTTATTTATTCTTGTAGTCCCAAGAGAGAGAGAGAGAGAGAGAGGAGGTGTAGAATTGTTAAGGAGATTAAAACCACTTCCTCATCCCAATGGACCGTTTGGGGCATTGGGATTAAAAAAAAAAACAAAAAACAAGGCAACTGTTAACAATCATATGTGCGTGCGTGTATTTATAGACCAAGCACTCACCGTTTCAACTTGTCTATATTATTTCTATAAACAAGCATAGAGAGAGAGAGAGACAAATTTGGTTTTCTTATGGAGGTGGCTCCCTGGGTTGCCTATCTAACATTACAAGCGTCGAAGGAAAATTTCTTTCCAAGCCTTGAATGAAGGGAGTAAACAAAATCATTTACTTTAATAGAACGCTAATTATACTAATCTATATCTATACTATTATATAAATAACAAAGTTTGTTATTAGCTCGATTCATTCTTTTCAGTAGGGTATCCAGGTGGGAGCGAAGGGAGGCGGTCGCTCCCACCAGTTAAGCATTGTTTAACGCTAAATAATACTTAACTCTTCAAATTTCGTTGTACCGCTTGCAAAGTCAAGCTTAAATGTCTAAATCGTAACTTAAATCTAAGCTCTTGGTTCGAGGGCTTAACGTATGCTTAACCTAAAAAACAATTTTTTGTTAAATAAATTTTTTTTTTTTTTTTTTTTTTTTTTGGAATGGGTGCATAAGGTCCGAAGACCTATAATGACCAATAGTCACATGCAGCCAGGAAGAAAATAAAAACAAAAGGAGAAGCATAAAGGGGAAACTCAACTGCGGGAACTGAGAAGATGCCTGTTGAGGTTAGACTTGAAAGTCTGAAGATTGTAGGTTTTGGGGAAGATAGACGCAGGGGCTTGTTCCAATCACGGGAGGTCATGGGGACAAAGGAAGAATGAAATTGTTTTGTTCTGTTAGTCGTGATCTGAACAGCATAGGGATGCTGGAAAGATGATGGATGATGGGAAGATGGCCGGATCTAGAGGGGGGGGGGCATGTGCTCCGGGCGGCAGATATCAGGGGGCGGTGAAATAGGAAAAGTGATTCACGAAAATAAAATGAAATTAGTAGGTGCGGATTTAGAGACTTGCCTAGAGGAGCTAGGCAGTGGACTCTTTTGCCGACCCCTCACCTTCAAAAAATGTTAATTTAATTTAAGTTTATCAGAAATCACCAGAATATCACTAAAGTTGCCATGTTGCACATTTATAAAGTCCTTCTTTACTATTCCATGGTTAAAATATTGCGGTACAAACTAATAAGCTATTTAAGATTCTCTTTAATTTAAGTACACTTAGTAAAGAGAGGCATAAATGTCAAAAGGTGCAATCGAGCATTATAGTCTAAATAAATAACAACTACAGTGTCCGAGGACTGTTTGTCATTTTTTTTACTTATATCTAAAATTTATTACTAAAAATACTAATTTAATAAAATTTGAAAGTACCCTTAACCAGAATTTAAATAAATGAATACTAATATTCTATACTCGAGACTTTATCCGACTCAATGATGTTTCAATATGAAAAATAACATGAAATATTTCTTAGATGGGTTTTTATAACAAAAAAAACTAAGATGCGAATTTTGCACAGAACAGACAGGTGGCCAAGCCCCCTCTTTCAAGGGAAGGCAAGCTTCGCAGCTAGTTTTATTACAAGAGTTGGTGAAATTCTTTAATATTAAATATTTCCTTCGATTACTATTGTTATTATATTCATATAAAAATAACAATTGTCCAGTAGCCTATGAGCACGCGAATGTGTCGTTATTACAGGAAGAAAATTGAATAACTCTTGGGTCTAAAAATAACTTGGTATTATAGAGAGCAAAATGAGAAATTGCCCTTTATAGAGAAGAAGGGATTTAATAAGATAAAGCTCAAAAAAAAAAAAAAAAATGGAATAAAAATTAGTATTCAATAACTTTTGTCTTTTTCTATTAAAATTTTTTATCTCATCGAGAAAGAGAGAACCCGAGTCGAAATCGAACGCCTGGTTTGAACCTTTTAGTCCTGAATTCCCTTGTTATTTGATAGGATGTTATTTATTTACAATTTTGTGAAAGCCTGCTGATTCTACCAGGAGAATTAGAAGGTTCAAACCAGTACTTGAACGCCTGGCTTGAACCTTGCAGTCTTCAATTGAGGACTAAAAGGTTCAAGCCAGGCGTTCGATTTTGACTCGGGAAGTACTGGTTTGAATCTTCTAATCCTCTCGGGTAAAAATTAAAAACAGTGCGATCTCAGCGCCAAAGCTTTAATAGATGAACACCTTTCATTTTCTTTCATTCCTTGGATATTTGGATTTATTATCGATAAAAAAGAAGTAAGTTTTAAGTTTTATTTTCATTTTTTTCATTAATTTTCTTTATTATTATTAATTATTTTTATTTATTTAAGGGTCAACGTTATAAAAACAAGCCAAAACAAAATGATAAGGTTAGCTGTTATTTTTATTTTTATTTTTTTATATATATGTTATCTTATATTCTATTTAATTTTTTCAATTATATTCATTATAAATTTTAGTTGTAAAAACACATTGGCCTGAAGAAGCCACTTTAATTTTAATAATGAATACAAGGAACATTGGCCATTCATGTCATTTTGAAAGGTAAGAAGACAAATTAAAAAAGATTATAAATTTATAAAATTAATTTATATATTTTTCACATTTCCAGAGAACTAAATGAAGTTCTTACTGAAAAGAAAAATATTTTTCCACATATGATAGCTGATGGTATAGTCAAGATAAAAATTAATGTGATTTATTTTAGAGATGGAAACTCATTTTTACATCCATATTTTCTTTAAAACAATTTCAGTAATGAATCTCCAGAAATATTGAAATCGACACGAAGAGCATTTGGAATTTTTAAAATATTTTAAATATATGTTATCTTATTCTCAAATTAAAGAAAATTGATATTTAAACAAAAAATATTTTATTTAAAGATTAATTTGATTTTCCTTTTATTTAAGAATTTAATTGTAGCGAAATGAAGAGCAAAACGTGAAGATCCATCAAAATCTCGACATCGAATTTTTGACATGAATCCAATACTTTCTCTTTATATATATTAACATATATAGATGTAAGAGAAAGTAAAAAATTTCGAATGTGGGGTGCCAAGTTGTATAAATTAGCAAAGAGGTATGCTTGTTTTTGTCAATGAGAAAAATAACTTTTAGAGTGTTTTCTTCAAATATTTCGATGGCATTTAATAGGACTTCTTCATCAGCGGTGAAGTGCTATTAAATGTCTTCGAAAATATTTGAAGAAAACACTCTAAAAGTTATTTTTCTCATTGACAAAAACAAGCATACCTCTTTGCTAATCTAACAAAATTATCAGAACTTTTTTGTCACTCTGTATATATGTATATAAACAAATTTTAAATGGGAATTCATAGGCCTAAACTAGGATTCCAGCATTCAATACTGCTGGTCGTAATAGTAGATCTGGTAGACTTAAACTAGTATTTCGAATACCTGGTCTGAGTCTAAACTTGTCAAAAAGGGACATAAGTAGACTTGTTAGAACCAAACCAGACTTTCAAATTCCCATAGAAACCATGCTTTCAAATCCTAGTTTGATTCTGTTAAGTCTACTTAGACAACAATTAGATTCTGAGGTTTTGTAGACTCAAACCAGGCGTTCGATTTCGACTCGGGAAAGTATTGGATTCATGTCAAAAATTCGATGTAGAGATTTTGATAGATATACACGGACCCCACCCACTTTTTTGGACTCAGGGGACCTCAAAACATGTACATCCATCACAATCTCGACATCGAATTTTTGACATAATCATAATAAGCTTACTCTATATCAGCGGTTCCCAACCCGGGGGCCGCGGCCCACTTGAGGGCCGCGGGGGTCTAAGGAAAGATAAAAATTATTAAAATATTAATAAAATAATAAAATTTTTCAATTTTTTTTTTTTTTTAAAGCGATTATTTGTTTAAATCAAATCCTTTTTACACATTTTTGTTTTAAATTTTAAGAGTACCCCATTTTATTTACACATACACGAACACATGGGCGTAACTTGTTAGGGCGGCGGAAACGATTCATTAGGACCAGAGGGGGGGGGGGATTTGCAATTAAAATAAACATAGATTATTAATTATTTATTAAATATAATTATAATTAATTATTTTCCTTATATTAGCTCATTAAAAAAAAATTCCTAATTGGAAAAGTACAGTATATAGGCCCTATTTGTTTTTAATAGATAAAAGATTTTCAGGACAAGCCAGGGGGGCCCTCCTGACCCTCCTGCCCCCTCTGGCTACGCCCATGCACGCACACATTTATATATGGACCTCGTTATGCATTAGTGTGTCAAGCGCCAAAAAAAATTAAAAATTGAGTTAAGCATGGAATATTGTTTCAAATGCTACAATAGTATTTTTTATGAAATATATCCTAATAAAATTTATATTTAATGTTACTTGCACAAATGACAAAAAAAATTATATATAATCCAATGAAAACAAAAAACTCTAATGTTAATTTTCTCAAAACTCGGTAGCTGGTGCTTGACACACTAATGCGTAACAGGCTCCTTATATACACTGGGCTTCAGCATTTTTTTTACTGAAAAAGTGGGCCGCACATCAAAAAAGGAAAAAGGTTGGGAACCGCTGCTGTATATATTTCATATATAGTGTAAAAGAAAGTAAAAAGTCATAAAAATCGTTTTTCAAAATTTCAAAATGCTTATGAGCTCAATAGATATAGACCTATTTAATAAAATCATGAAAAAGGTCTTCAGACATTTTTTACTCTCTCTACAGACCCCACTTCCCGTGACTCTCTTTAAAACATTAAGCTCTCGTGGTGGTTGAGAGCGCACAACTAAACAGTAGGCCTAATATTTAACCCTAGCCACGCCACACGCTCAACTAGCTTTTATATATTTCATTAATGTTAGCAAAAAGACAAAAACAAATGTAAAATGTAAATAACTTAATTTGTAGTCGGTCATTAGAAGAGGATGATGAGCGAACAAACACAAATCAAGAACCCTAAAAAAAAGGAACGTGATATTATTTTATTTTGTTTTCTATTTAAATATAGGAAATAGAGGGAAAAAAAGAGACTAATTTCGTTTAAAATTGTAAAAGAATTGAGTTAAATGAAGCTAAATATAAAGGGTAAGAGAAAGTAAAAATTGAAAAATATTTATAGTTTATTTCAAGCAGTCAACATTTAAAGAGGATCTAAAAAATAATTGATTTATGAAATTAATTTAATCAAAATCGTTAGCTGAGAAAATGGAAAAAAAAAACTGAAAAAGGGCATCAGTAAAGTACTAGTACTTTTTGGCCGTTTTTGTTTAAAAGCTTATATTCAGAGAAGTGCCTAACTTAAATATAAAGGGGGGGGGGGGGGGGGGGGGGGGGGGGGGGAGAAAGCCCACCCCCCCCCGGGGGGGGGGGGGGGGGCGGGGGGGGAGGGGGGGGGGGGGGGGGGGGTTTCACAACAAAAAAAAACACACTCATGTTTTGTTAAATATATCTATGAATCAGTAAAAGTCAGAATGAAGGTATTTTGAATACTATTTTTTTTTCAAATAAAAAATCTCAAAAAATATTTAGTATTTAGTTAAATATAAAGTTCCGGGGTGACCGAACCGGAGCTCGGTCTTTTTTTTATAAAATTGTAAAAATCTAAAAAAAAGTACATCAGTAAAGTACGAATACTCGAGGGGCGCGAATTTGATTTGTATAGAAGAAATAGGAAAATATTTAAAATTTGAAAGAAATTATAACGAGACAACTTGCTCCTCAATGGAAACATCAATAAAAACACCAAAATAAGAAATAACAGTCCAGGGAGAGCTTTGAGGAATAGCAACATTACTGAGTGGATACTTAGAGGAAGGAGGCAGTGCCTCATAAGAAAACTTTAATCATGAGATATAAGAGAGTTGCCCAGGAAATGCGTCAGCCTGGAGACAATTAAAAATTATTATTTTCAATAAAATTAATTAATAATTAGTATTTTAATAATATAATTTAAATAATAATCTACTAATTAGCCTTTTTGACATTATTAAATTAAATACATTGTTAAGTAATTATTGATATAAAAAAATTAAATTTACAAAATTGCACATTAATTAAAATTTAATATTTATTTATTTTTATTTATTTATTCGTGGTGAGTTAAATCTGTGGTTCCTGGGTAAAGAAAGGGAGGGTTTGACCAGGAAGCAAGCCCACTAGGCTTTGAACATTATAAAACCTTTAAAACGAAAATTGGAAAAAACTAATAAAGTACACCAGTAAAGTACTAGTACTCTAGGTTTCCCGAAGACGAGACCTAGTGCAATTTGTTTTCTATCCCAGAAATAGCAAATATTTACAATTTGAAAGAAATCTTTAAAAGGAATTTCGAGAAAATTAGAAAAAACTAAAAAAGTACACCAGTAAAGTACGGTACTAGTACCCGAATTTTCCCAAACATGAGACCTATCACAATTTCATTTTGGGACCATAAATAGTATATATTTAAAATTTGAAATAAATCGTTAGAGCCGTTTTCGAGAACTGATATGAATAAATATTAATATTTAAAAGGAAATTTTAAATGAATTAATATAATATATTAAATAAATATCAAATGTCAACCAAAATGGCGGAGAGTTTATGCTTGCACATGATTAAAATTCAACCGAGCATCAAGCGGCTTGCGTAATTAAAATGCTTGCGCGAATATGCTTGTGCATAATTAACAATCAAGCATCAAGCGGCTTGAACAAATAAAATTTTGCTTGCTCAAAATTCTCCTACCGACGCTACAGTTTGCTTGTAGTCCTACAAAAGATTACACATGCATGCTTGTCAAGTTTGCAGTTACGTGTGTAGCTGCCCTTAAAGGAAATTTATAAAAAACGTAAAACAAAAAACAAAAAATGCAAAAGCAAGGCCCCGAATGACTATGGGCGTCACTAGCCGAAGGCGGACTCTATACAAATTGAATTAACAACCTGAAGGAGATGACAAATTAACAAAAACAAAAATAAAAATAAAATAAACCAACGATATTTTGAAAACAAATAAATCTTTACTTTAATCTGAGGTTGAAAAGGGCGCGAGTAAATGATGCAATTTCAGTTGGAAACGAAGCTAAAAAGTGTTAAAATAAACAATCAAATGATTAGAGATCGTCAAGTGTTTATTTATTTATTTTATTTAAAGTATGCCAACTGTCTTTAACCTTGCAAAAAAAGAAAATGCCTTTTTATTCTGACTGACACTAAGATGGAATTTATTCCCGAAAAGAGAGAGAACGAGAGAGAGGAGAGGATCGATAAGCAGAAAATATCCTGCTGGTTGGCTGGGCTGAGCTCTCGATGGGTGGGACCTTTTGGGGTCGGACGGGCATAAAACTCGCAAAAATGATTATCCAGCTGAGGGAGAGGCCATCACATCACATCGCATCGCATCGCATCACTGAACACATCCCTTGCTTGCTTGCTCTATATTTCTGAATTAACTTCAAATATACGATCACAAATGGATCATGTTTTTTTTTTTTTTTTTTTTTATAAAATAAAAATACATTTGAGGTTAGCCAGCCAACAAGTCGATCGATCAACATGATCGATCTTCACTCCTATTGCATTCAAATTACAATTAGATTTCTATTAAGGGACTTCAGGAGGCCGACATTGAAGCTTTAGTCCGAAACTACAGAAGCATTTTAAAGAATTTTTTTCAAATGACTTTTTCATAATAGAATGCTTTTTTTTTAAATTAAAAAATATTTTTTAAAGTGAAACTTTTATTACATCGCCTCAAATTTTTTCGCCATCTATTAGCATCGTGTTACAAGCCGTGACGTCACCGACAACTCATACCAGGTTTCTTTACTACGCCTCGAGAGTGCACTACTATCGCTTTATTGTTTATATTTATATATTTTCCATAGCCTACGGGCTTGGTTTAGTTGGTAGCGTGCCTACATTCTATACGCGGGTTCGGAACCCAGGCAGTCCGAGATTTTATTTAAGCCATTTGAATACCAAATAGATAGACCCACAATAGATATCTATAAATAATAACGGTTATCGTCAAAGTCTTAAATGGCCTAAGTTGCTGAAAAGACTGTGTGAATACATGTGTGAGTATGAGTGTGAAATAGAAAAAAGTGTGAGTATTTAAAGAAAAAAAAAATTTCCAAATAGAATTTTGATTTTGCCCTCGGGCTTGGTGTAGTTGGTAGGGCGCCCACCTTGCATACCAAGGGTTGAGGGTTCGGATCCCAGAAGGTTCGGTGATTTTATTTAAGGTGCGCGTCTCGAAAAACCGTTAAAGCACGATTGACTCGAGGCGGCACCAGATGGCGTTAGTGTTCCCCCATAGGAAAACACGTAACTTGTTGCATTTAATTCTAGACTTTCCAGCTAATCAATTAAAGGCAAAAAATTAATTTTTCTTCAACACAATGATTACTAATTTAATTATCTATAAGATATAGAGCTCCTTTTTTTAAAATATCTTTTATTTAATGCGATTAATCTAAAAAAAAATTTTTTTTTTCGAAAATCAAAAAAAGGGCTTCTATAAGTTGTAGATATTTTAAATAGCTTTAATTAAAAAAAAAATTGAGGTCGATAGCTTCAAAATTGTGGCAGCTGGAAAGTCCCAAAATTAGCACCCCGAGACGCGCACCTTAAGCCATTGGGATACCAAATGGCCTGAACCTCCAATAGATATATTTACAAATAACGGGTATCGAAAAAAGGCTTAAATGGCCTAAGTTGCTGAAAAAAGGGGGTTTCTCTTAAAAAAAAAATTTATTTTATTTTAAAGTATTCTACTAATAAACAAAATCAGTCAAAAATTAATAGTACTTTAGTGAAGTATTTTTCAAATTTTTTTTCGATTTTTTCAAAAGTCTCTCCAACGATTTTGATTAAAATTCAAAAATCAATTATTTTTTAGATGCTCTTTAAAATGTATATTCTCATTTTGCCTTTGAAATCTTCTAAAGACCACTTTACTCCTGTGCTTCATAGAAGAGATATGAGAAATGGTTGCAATGGTAAGAAAATATAAATATTTTCCCATACTTAAAAATTGTACATCTTGAAAATCGAATGTACCGTACTGTCGGGTACTAAATATATGTCGGCACTAAAAAAATCTGGTGTGACAAGCACAGAACACAACTTTCGATTACCGAAGGTAAGAGAAAGTTGTGTGCTGTGCGACCAGTCACACCAGATTTTTTTTTTATTTATTTTCAAATGCAATTTAGAATTTAATGTGATAGAAATTTCCCTCTCCTCCACCCCCTATGATATTATTTTTATAATTTTCATAGGCATGTTCAAGTTCTGTATGCACAGTGTTTATTTATATTTCATAACTTGCGAAGTAATTCGTTTTTATTTTGTTTGAAGGAACCTCATCAATTATGCTTTTTTTTTTTTCTTAGCGGAAATTTGATTCCTTTTTAATGGGACTCTAAAGACACACACAGTCACTAATAAGTTGACCAATAATAAACATGGAGAGGATCGATCAATCATTTTGAAGGGGATATTTTGATTTAGTCTTTGATTATGTTAATAATATTAAAATTATAGTATAGAAGTAAAAAAAAAAAAAAAAAATTGGCAGAGTCAATAATTGAAATAATAACACAGGATAACAAAAAGGACCTTTTTTTTGGTGACTGAGTATTTGAATCAATTTCTGGGTATTTAGGTAGCGCTGATTCCAAAAATGCCATCAGTTTTGCCCCAACACGTCAGATTTTAGGGCTAGAGAAAAAATTTTAATAGAAAATGTGCTCTAATTTATATTACCTGGATTTTTTTAATGCGACACCCCTTATAAATATGCATTTAGTATATAAATTTCAAGTTTCAATCCAATCGGAGGTCATTTAGACGTGCCGCAAATGGATAAAAGTTTAGAAAAATCGACATTTTTAAGATTTTCTTTGCTTTGGTCACCCCTAATACAATTTTAGATATCCCTGAATGCAAAAAACATATATTTACGATATTCTATAGTTCTTTGGCTTTCTAAAAATCATTCATTCGTAAAAATCTGTTAATTATTAACGAAATTATGAACGAAAACGTCAGCAAAGAAAAAACACAAGTACACTCACTGGTCGAAAAAAATTGACTTTTTTTTCTTTCACAAGAATTAAGAAATAGAAATGCCTGAACCCCAAATTGATATATTAATTACAACGGTTATCGTCAAAGTGTTAAATGGCCTAAGTTGCCGAAAAGACTGTGTGAATGTGTGTGTGTGTGAGTGTGAGTGTGAATGAGAAAAAAGTGTGAATGTTAAAAAAAAAAAAAAAAAAAAAGAATTAAGAAAAATATCAGAGTGTTGAAATATTTTTCATGCTAAATTCAAATATCATTTCAGTTCTGACGTGATGAGGCAAAACTGATGGCATTTATAGAATCAGCGCTACCAAAATACCCAAGAATAGCTTCAAATACAGAAAAAAAAAAAAAAAAAATGAACTTTCATAAAGCAATTTAATAAAAGGTCATAAACGGGTTTATGAAAAATTCCATACTCTAGTTAAAAAAAAAATCGTCCCGTGAGAGGTTTGAACTCGGGCTCTTGGTTTCTTCCCTTCATATATGAATTTGTACCACTCCTATGCCATTTCGACTACTTAGTTTGTTAAAAATATTTTTAAGTTACTTAAATTTTATTCATATTTTTTTTTACTTAATTAACTAATTTGATTTCACAAACTGGTTATATTAAAATTCAAGAACGAAAGTATTAATATATGAAACATGATTGAAAATTCATATTTTTTTTTTACAATATAGTCCTTGATTTTTGGAGTGAGAAAGTATTGTGGTCTTGACAAAAATTTCTAAATATTTGTATAACTAGTAAATGTGTCTTTTTTTTTTATTAAAAACAAAAAACAAAAAAAAATAGAATTCAAGGTGGGAGAGAGAATGTTTAAAATAAAAAAGAGAATAGAACAAAAGCTAAACTTCTTCCCTTAATAAAATAAACAAATGTTCTCAATAAATTAAATAAAGTATTAAATTTCTTAACGGTTATATTTAAATGTTTCGTCTTCTTCGATTGTTTTTTATTAGGGCAAAAAAAAAAATTTTTTTGTAAAGGTCAAGGATACTTAAAGCGATTTTAGGGAATTTTGAGGCACTTTGGCTGAATTGGCTCTGGTTTCCCAGATAAAGTGAAAATTAGTGACGACAACGTCTTACTATTAGGGCTGAGCAAAATAATCGATTAATCAATTATTCTTCGATTTTTGAGAAACAGGCGTTTGAAAAGATGGGATGAGACTCGTATGGTAAAAAAAATCTGGTGTGACTGTCGCACAGCACACAACTTTCTCTTACCTTCGGTAATCGAAAGTTGTGCACTGTGCTTGTCACACCAGATTTTTCGTGTCGACATGTATTTAGTTTCCGACAGTAGGGTACAATTGAATTCAAGATGTAAAATTTATAAGTATGGGAAAATATTTATATTTTGTTACCATGGCAACCATTTCTCCTATCTTTTCTATGGAGTACAAGAGTAAAGTGGTCTTCAGAAGATTTCAATCGCAAAATGAGAATATACATTTTAAAGAGCATCTAAAAAATAATTGATTTTTGAATTTAAAAAAAAATCGTTGGAGCAAATTTTGAGAAAATCGAAAAAAACTGAAAAAGTGAATCAGTAAAGTACTAGTACTTTTTGGTCGATTTTGTTCAAAAGCTTCGTGTCACGTCCCATGGGGGTGCCTAACTTAAATATAAAATTTCAACTTCCTAGCTCTTTTCGTTCTTGAGATATTTTGTTCACAGACACACACACAGACAGACCATGTCGCGAAAACCACTTTTTTGGATTCAGGGGACCTCAAAACGTGAAGATCCATCAAAATCTCGACATCGAATTTTTGACATGAATCCAATACTTTCTCTCTATATATATATTACATATATACATAGGTAAAAGAAAGTAAAAAAGGTCAAAAGAGGGAAAATTGGAAATTTTGCAAGAGAGAAAAAAAGAAGGTAAAATCGATTATTTTTTTAACCTTTTCTTACCTCTATATGTGTTAATATAAAGAGAGAGAAAGTATCGGTTCATGGCAAAAATTAGTTGTCGAGATTTTGATGGATATACACGTTTTGAGGTTCCCTGAATCCTAAAAAGTGGTTTTCGCGACCACTATGTATCTGTGAACAAAATATCTCAAGAACGAGATTGAAATTTTATATTTAAGTTACGCACCGCCATGATACGTGACAAAGCTTTTGAACAAATTCGGCCAACAAGTACTAGTACTTTACTGAAGTACTTTTTCAGTTTTTTCGATTTTCTCGAAAAATTCGCTCTAACAATTTTGATTAAAATTCAAAAATCAATTATTTTTTAGATGATCTTTAAAATGTATATTCTCATTTTGCTCTCAAAATTGTTTGAAGACCACTTTACTCTTGTGCTTCATAGAGAAGATAGAAGAAATGGTTGCCATGGTAACAAAATATAAATATTTTCCCATACTTATAAATTTTACCTCTTGAATCTTACATATCGGTGGAAACTAAGGTAAGAGAAAGTTATATGCTGTGCGTCAGTCACACCAGATTTTTAAATAAGAAACTTTTAAATGAGAAAGGATTGAAAGAAATCTCTCTCTCTCCTCGCCTTTTTTAAATTTCAAATGATGAGAAGAAAAAAATGAAATTGAAAATCACACCCTTTTGTTAATTATTTCTTCTTTCTCTCCTCCCTTTGTTCATAAAACAAAATTGAAAATGAGCCCCTCTCTCTATTACATTTAATTATTTCATACCATAAAAGACTTTTTTTTTTTGAAATTTTCAAACATCTCTTTGAGTGTTTCATTTTCTATTAATATTAATCATTGTTTAAAGAGGATCTAAAAAAAATAATTGATTTATGAATTTCGTTGGAGCGAATTTTGAGAAAATCTGAAAAAGTACAAGTGCTCATTGATAGATTTTATTTAAAAGGATTAATTTCCAGGAGTGGTGGCTGAACGTATAATTAACAATGAGGAGATTAAGGCAGACGAGAATATCTCTCTTTTTACTTTCTCTTACCTATGTATATTTGATATATATGAACCCTGTTATGCATTAGCGTGTCAAGAGCCAGCTACCAAGATTTGAGAAAATTAACATTAAAGTTTTTTGTTTCGATTAAATTATATAAAATTTTTTTTTTGTCAATTGTGCAAGTAACATTAAATATAAATTTTTTTTAGGACATATTTAATAAAAAAATCTGGTGTGACTGGCGCACAGCACACAACTTTCTCTTACCTTCGGTAATCGAAAGTTGTGTTCTGTGCTTGTCACACCAGATTTTTTGTGTCGACATGTATTTAGTTTCCGACAGTACGGTACATTCGATTTTCAAGATGTACAATTTATAAGTATGGGAAAATATTTATATTTTGTTACCATGGCAACCATTTCTCCTCTTTTCTATGGAGTACAAGAGTAAAGTGGTCTTCAGAAAATTTCAATGACAAAATGAGAATATACATTTTATAGAGAATCTAAAAAATAATTGATTTTTGAATTTAAAAAAAAATCGTTGGAGCAAATTTTGAGAAAATCGAAAAAAACTGAAAAAGTGCATCAGTAAAGTACTAGTACTCTTTGGTCGATTTTGTTAAAAAGCTTCGTGTCACGTCCCACATCGAATTTTTTGACATGAATCCAATACTTTCTCTCTCTATATATATTAACATATATATAGAGGCAAGAGAAAGTAAAAAATCTGGTGTGACTGGCGCACAGCACACAACTTTCTCTTACCTTCGGTAATCGAAAGTTGTGTTCTGTGCTTGTCACACCAGATTTTTCGTGTCGACACGCATTTAGTTCCCGGCAGTAGGGAATATTTGAATTCAGATGTAAAATTTATAAGTGGAAAAATATTTATATTTTGTTACCATGGCAACCATTTCTCCTATCTTTCCTATGAAGCACAAGAGTAAAGTGGTCTTCAGAAAATTTCAATGACAAAATGAGAATATACATTTTATAGAGAATCTAAAAAATAATTGATTTTTGAATTTAAAAAAAAATCGTTGGAGCAAATTTTGAGAAAATCGAAAAAAACTGAAAAAGTGCATCAGTAAAGTACTAGTACTCTTTGGTCGATTTTGTTAAAAAGCTTCGTGTCACGTCCCACATCGAATTTTTGACATGAATCCAATACTTTCTCTCTCTATATATATTAACATATATATAGAGGCAAGAGAAAGTAAAAAATCTGGTGTGACTGGCGCACAGCACACAACTTTCTCTTACCTTCGGTAATCGAAAGTTGTGTTCTGTGCTTGTCACACCAGATTTTTCGTGTCGACACGCATTTAGTTCCCGGCAGTAGGGAATATTTGAATTCAGATGTAAAATTTATAAGTGGAAAAATATTTATATTTTGTTACCATGGCAACCATTTCTCCTATCTTTCCTATGAAGCACAAGAGTAAAGTGTGCTTCAAACAATTTTGAGGGCAAAACGAGAATATACATTTGAAAGAGCATCTAAAAATTAATTGATTTTTGAATTTTAATCAAAATCGTTAGAGCGAATTTTGAGAAAATCGAAAAAAACTGAAAAAGTACATCAGTAAAGTACTAGTACTCTTTGGCCGATTTTGATTAAAAGCTTATTTTTCCGGTCCCGGGAGGTGTTTAACTTAAATATAAAATTTCAACCTCGTAGCTCAATTCCTTCATGCTTAAAATTGAACACACACACATACACACACACACAGACACACAGACAGACACACAGACAGACAGACCATGTCGCGAAAACCACTTTTTTGGATTCAGAGGACCTCAAAACGTGAAGATCCATCAAAATCTCGACATCGAATTTTTGACATGAATCCAATACTTTCTCTCTATATATATATTACATATATACATAGGTAAGAGAAAGTAAAAAATACTATTAATTATAGCATTTATTCAGGGCTTAACTCAATTTTTAATTTTTTGGCGCTTGGCACACTATTGCATAACAGGGTCCATATATACTGTGCTTGTTGACTTCTTCCATTAGAAGGGTGATGACATTACTTCCCGTTCCTTCAATCCTCTCCTTAAACTCCTTAGCCAATGGTGTTCCAAGTCCTCTCACTAATTCCTTAAAGCATGGCTTAGGCCATCTTGAATTTTCCATTTATTTTATTTTATATATTTTACTATTCTTTGTAATGCCAGTCTTGATCTTCTCAGCTCCCTTCTCCATCTGTAGTCTGGCGTACTTCTCATTAGTCCTGTAATCATTTTAATTAACCCTGGACCCTCTCTATCATATTCATCTCCTTCCATCCCCATATTTCCACTCTGTACATTAAAACAGCCTCGATCAGTGAGTCGAATAGAAGGAGTTTTTGTTTGATGTTTTTGATTCCACTTCTCTTGTACACTGTACAGACTCCACACTAGGGTTGATCGTTTTGACACTTTTCCGGAGCGAAATGTAATACCCGGCAAAAACATGGACATTACAGATAAAATTTTTTTTCAAATCTGGGAGAATTTTTACCTCAAAGTTTCGGAATTTCGACTGAAAATCCTAAAATTGTCATTAAGTTTAGTTGGGTTATAAAGCGAACATATATTTGGATAACGAGATGTCACTTGCGATGAAAAGTGACATTCTAGCCTCAACATGCCAGTTATATGCCCCTGGAAGGGCAAGAGATTTGCCCCAGAGGAGGCTGAGATGCCTTTCCAGGGCATCTTGAGGCTAGTCAGTTTTCATAGCAAGTGACATCTCGTTATCTAAAAATATGGTCGCTTTATAACCCAACTAAATTTAATGACAATTTTGGAATTTTCAGTCGAAATTTCGAAACTTTGAGGTAGAAATTCTCACAGAAGATATTGTCCGATTTGAAAAAAAAAAAAAAATTATATCTGTAGTGTCCATGGCTGGGCCACTTTTGCCGGGTATTACATTTCGCTCCGAAAAAAAGTGGCAAAACGACCCATCCTACTCCATACTGTTTTGGAGATTCGCCTTCCTTTATTGCTCAGTTCCATGACGTGGGCTTCAACGGAGTTGGACGAATTAAATGTATATCCCAAGTATTTTATTTTGTTTGCTTCTTAAATTTCCTTTCCCTTAAATAGCCAAGAATTCTTCCTTCTTCTCAAAACTTAACAATTTTTGATTTCTTGACATTCTATATTGTTGGAGTCGCAATATTTTTCTAGGAGCAAATTTCATAATTTCCTTCCTCCTTTCACTGTTCCGCCTGCATTTCTCCTTTCCCACTCGTTCTCGAAGTCATCAATGTATATGTCGTAGACAGATCGTGAAATTAGACAGTTCATGAACTGTCTAGTCATTTCATGAACTGCAGCCAGATCGTGTAATGGTCAAACAGTTACATGATCTGGCTAAAAATTTTAGACAGTTCATGAAATGCAATTGGGCCTTAGACAGATCGTGTAATGCTCGAGAATTACATGAAATGTCTAAATTTTTTAGGCAGTTCATGAACTGCCTAACAGCAGTTTTGCCGATCGTGTACTGTTTGTAAAGCAAATAAAGATCTCGAAAAAAGTCAATTTTTTTCAATATTATTATTATTATCGATTACTAAATTTTCCAAATCTTCCTCAGTTTGTAGATCTTGAGTTAAGGTGCGCGTCTCGGGGTTCTAATTTTGGGAGATTCCAGCGGCCACAAAATTTGAAGCTATCTACCTCAATTTTTTTAAAATTAAAGCTATTTAAAATGTCTACAACTTATAGAGCTCTTTTTTTGATTTTCGAAAAAATAAAAATTTTTTTTTAGATTATTGCATTAAATTACAAACAGTACACGATCGGCAAAACTGCTGTTAGGCAGTTCATGAACTGCCTAAAAAATTTAGACATTTCATGTAATTCTCGAGCATTACACGATCTGTCTAAGGCCCAATTGCATTTCATGAACTGTCTAAAATTTTTAGCCAGATCATGTAACTGTTTGACCATTACACGATCTCGCTGCAGTTCATGAAATGTCTAGACAGTTCATGAACTGTCTAATTTCACGATCTGTCTACGACATATAGATTGAAGAATCCACTCTACTGTTGATACATTTTATATTTTTTTTTTTAGGTCAAACTAATTTGCAAATTCATTGCTATTGGTAACGAAGATAGACAGACAATTAGTCGCTCGCATCCAACTAAGGGTTAGTCACTTAATAGAATAAAAATTCATTTTGTTTAAATATTATAATTAAAAGCTTAACTTTATTCTCTGGAAAACAAGTTTGAACAAAGCTCGCTCTCTCTCTCTCATTCGCTATAAAAGGGAAAACCAAATTCAAAGGATTCCGAGTGTTCTTGGTTTCTAATCTCTCACTTTGTTTTAGTTTTGGACAACCAAGTTTCACGACTTGAGCCTTCCAACTTCCCCTTATTTCTATCTCTTTAAGGGTATCAAGCTTGTATCCTGAGGGTGGATTCGTGATTAAAGAGAGAAAAAAATTGATTCCTTTCTTTGTAGGTAATACGATCGAGTCAATAAAACGCTTGGCATTATTTAATATGCTTACTAAGCTTACGTTAAATTTATCGATTTACTTTGGCACTGATCGTTCCTGTTTGAGAAATTTCTTAACGATGCTGGTTATTTAATTCAATACAGAGCTGCCAATAAATAGAAGAGGACACCACCTTAAAAAGTAAAAGGGATTGGGTTCGAACCCCGGCCACTTCGAATCATTTAGAAATTAATTGTTAAAATATTTTATACTTTCTCTTACCTATATATATGTTAATATAAAGAAAGAGATGCATGTCAAAAATTCGATGTCAAGATTTTGGTGGAAATCCACGTTTTGAGGTCGCCTGGGCTCAAAAAAGTGAGGTCCGCAAAATTTACTGTGAACGCTTTACTCTTGTACTTCATAGGGAAGCAGTGGCGTAACTAGGCGGGGCGAGCCCCCCCCCCCCCCCCCCCGCCTCAGGCGCATCGAGCCCTTGGCGCCCCTCGGAACCGGCATAGGCGCCCTACGGCCTACGAAGCCCCTGGAAAATCGGCGCCCTAGTTGAGCTTCGCCACCCCCCCCCCGCCCTCAAAGGCTGGTTACGCAGCTGTAGGGAAGATAAAAGCTATGCTAAAAAAATATAAATATTTTTCTATGGTTATAAATTTTACATTTTGAATAGTAATGTGTACTGCCGGAAACTAAATATATGTCGACACAAAAGATCTAGTGTGAAAACTTTCGATTACGGAAGGTAAAAGAAAGTGTGCAATGCGACAAGTCAAACCAGATTTTTAATTGAAGGAATGGTCAGACGAACCCAAACAAACTGGTGTGACTGGTCGCACAGCACACAACTTTCTCTTACCTTCGGTAATGCGTGCGTTTTTTGGTGTCCAAATGGCTTAAATAAAATCATCGGACTGCCTGGAGTTCGAACCCGCGACGTTCGGTATAGAAGGTAGGCACGCTACCAACTAGACCAAACCGGTAGGCATATACATATCGTCGCCTGCATCACGTAGTGACGTATCTCAAAAAAATCAAAAATTGAGATCCAACGGGTATGGCCGTGTCCTGGCGTCCTTTACATTATAACAAAGTGACAAATCTGTATTTCCATGTTTATTCGTATTATTTAAGTTTTTTGGTTTTGCGTTTCTATACATTTAATATAACAACACGAATACAGGACCAAGGGAGTAGGCAGCCAATAAGTGAGCCTCTATATTAAATAAAAACTCTCAAGTGTTGAGACGTTTCGGCTTTATTCTGCTAATGCCATCATCAGTCAATTAGAGCTGGAAAGTCATACATTTAATTAATTTTTAAGTTGTTAATCACAAATACAAATAAAATATTTTATATAAGATATACAAAAATTCTTACAGTATAAGTGTATAGAGTTGTTATATTAAATATTTCTTTATATACATTATGTGGTATATAAATAATTACAATTTGTATGCTTCCAGTCATTCAATACTTGTGTATTCGCTTAAGTAACAGCTTGCTTTGATAAAATGTTTATTAATTTACAAATATATATTATTACTGAGATGGTCTATAATATCAATGACCTCTATTATTAGGTCAGTGGCTGAGGTGAGAAGCCGATAATATTTATTTATTCAATTTAACATATTTGAGAAGGCAATAGACAAGTAAATCCCATAATACGGTCAAAAGGTTAAAAAATAAAGAAAAAGAGAAAAAAAGAGAAAAATATTACACTTTTATGAAAAAAATTAATTTTATATAAAATATTTTTTAATCTCAATAACGAACTAATTAATATACAAATGATTTTTACCATTTTTCTCTTACACACACCTATATTGACAACAAAGCGTCATTGTCGTTCAAGAAGGAGAGATAGAAATTACTCAACCCGTCGCAGTCAGTCTGAAAGTTTAAGGCCCTGCTCCCCATTGCTTTAATGAAACATTTTTCTGCAAACAGCCTCTTTGTAGTATTATCTACTTGCATTAAGACTATGGCATTATCAAGATCAAAAGAATGATTTGTCATCGTAGCATGAGAGCAAAGGGCTGTGGAAGTTTTTTTTATTTTTAATGTCCCGTCTGTGGTCACCCACCCTGTCATAGACCCTCCTAGAAGATTGACCAACGTATACGCTACAAGGAGATGGACAATCTAAGCATTTTATCAAATATATTATATTAGAACGCCTATTCGGTGGAATTTTGTCCTTGTTATTATACAGGAAAGATAAAGGAAAGGTAGAGGAAGATAGAGGCTCACTTATTGGCTGCCTACTCCCTTGGTCCTGTATCAACTATATCTACAGCCACTCAATCTTATATCTACATAGTAATTCGGAGATTTTCAACATGCTTCAACATCTAGTAAGAAAATACGGTGTTCAGCTCCAAAAATATATCAAAGAAGTAACACATCTTGCAATGAAGATTCAGAAGTTTAACAATAGACTTTTCTTCTTGAACAAGTGTAAATTTCATAATGTGATACCAAATTTCATAAACTTCAATCTGAAAAATGTAATTCAAATGGCAGTAAAAACAAATTCAAGTAAGTCCTATAATCTCTTGACAAAATTTAAATTTTCGTTGATTAACTTGGAAATTAAACATGCCTATTCACAACTTAGCGTCTTACAAAATAATATTGACTATTTAACTGACCGCATCCATGACATCTTGGACACACGTGAATTTCAGATGTATAAACGTTGGTTATCTGTTAAAAATCACAACTTATATTTTAAATTCCACCCTGTTATTCTGAGAAAGTTAAACGATCTTATTGAAAAATCTCAAATAAAAAATCAATCCAGAGTCGTTAATTTAACAGATAGGGACATTCCTGATTATGTATTCAATACTTTAAACTTTGGCCCAAAATTTGTTCCGCCTGTTACAAATAAAAAAGTGCTTAACTGCAATATAATTAAGTGCTTAGCCGATTGCGAATACATAGTCACAAGTAATGATCTTGATATCTCTCAGAAGGCAGTCATTAGATCAAAAATTTCTAACGTTGTATCGAATCATGGCCATAAAAGCCATGTTTATAATTCGGTTTCACGTAAAATTCTATCAGATATTAACGAAACAATTAAGTTTAAAAAACAGAATCTGGATTTAACATTTCTACAGTCTGATAAGTCAAAAGTATCTGTGATCACAACTACTGAGTCATATAATGCAAATATGTCGGCATTATTATCTGACGAAGGAACTTATAAAGAAGTTTCTCACTTCCCCATTAGAAAATTAGAACTTGAAATAACTAACTTTTTGAAAGATTGCAATAATGTCGATATAATTGATAAAAAAACCATGAACAAACTGAGGCCAAAAAATTCTAATCTAGCCAGGCTATATGGCTTGATTAAAACACACAAAGGTACACCGCCAAACCACCCTTACCGCCCAGTAGTTTCGACCATAAATTATTGCAATGCTAAATTATCTAAATATTTTGCTGACATCCTTAAAAATATTACATCTGATGACCCGTTTAAGGTTAATAACTCCTACATTGCCAAAGAAAAATTGAAAAATGTTATAATTCCCAATGATCACATCTTAGTATCTTTTGATGTACAAAATTTATTCACATGCATTTCTCTTGATTTTTTCATGGAATGCATAGACGAAAATTGGGACGAAATTTATTTATTTATTATGCAAAATTCACGGGCTAATCCCAATTCACTGTCGTGTTAATATTAATAAAATTCATTTACAATAAGTAAAACAGATATAAAAACAAAACAAAGCAAAACAAAATTCAAAAAAATTTTCCAACAACAACAACAAGGATCAGTAGTTAATGTAAATTGCATTCAACCAGCCGTAGGATCCCAGGAAAACGCTACCGCAGCCGCACATCTCTGATCTTTTCGATGCTTGTGTGGAAGATATCAACTTGGCCTCCATATGTGTTCCCCAGTCTATGGTAATCGCGTGAGTGGAGCATTTTGACTGTAGTTATAAGAATATGTATCGAGATGGAAGCTGTCGGAGTTTCTTGTTTTGTGGCACGGAACCCTTATATCAATCAAGCCAAGTAGTTCAGGACAACCAAAACAATTCATAATTTTAAATAAAGTGATCAGATCACTAATGATGCGTCGGTCGTCAAGCGGTCTCATGTTTAACATGGCCAGAACTTGGCTGTTTGACATGTCCACTCTACGGTTTTTGTATTTTACGTATCTTATAAATTTACTTTCCACGGACTGGAGAACAGTTAGACTGGGCGGCATAGTACGGCGACCAAATGGGGTGGAGTTGAATTCCAATCTCGATCGAACCAAACTGCAGTATAGGGACTCCAGCGCGGATGTATTACTAAAAGATCGAGTGTTCCGACAAATGAAACCGGAGCAGTGATGAAGCCTCTCTAGCGATCTTCTCAATATGGAATCCAAAGGTCATCCGATTATCGAAAATAGACACTCAAGATCCTTAATTATGGAGGCCGTTGTTAAGGGTGACATATTAAGCTTGTAGTCAAAAATTATTGGAGAAGTGTTTCTATGGAACCGTACTATGTTGCACTTCTCTATGTTGAGTTTAAGGGAAGTTGTCATCGACCCAAGTACTGAAGCTGTCTATACTGTCCTGAACTCTTCCGCAATCCTCCAAAGTCTTGATGGTTTTGAATATTTTAATGTCGTCCGCAAAAAGAAGAAAGTCCACTCCATCCAGAGAACCTTTGATGTCATGATAAACAGTACAAAGAGCAGTGGGCCGATATGCGATCCCCGAGGGGACACCAGAGTGCGGAATAAATTCTCTGGAGTAGTCGTTGTTTACCCTAACTCTCAGCCTGCGACCGGTCAAGTAACTCTCCAACCAGGGCAA